>CAODLS011350825.1:0-33566 GCA_948243855.1 Flueggea neowawraea | reverse complement strand
TGCCACACTAATAACTGGAGGCAAAATCTGCTATATCCCAATCAAATTATTTAATAAGGGTTATAATCTCCTTATAACCGGACTCATTGTTTAAATCAATTTTGCTAATGGAAGCAACTGACAACTCAATTCTACACAACTTATTCTTATCAATTTTTTCACCGCTAAAATTCAATTTAGAAGCTTAATTCTATTATCCAGTCCAAACACTGATACCCATTTCGTGTTCATCAAAAAAAAAAATCAAAACGCAAGCAAAAACTCATTCTTCTGCCACAAAGCTAAAAAGGAGATGCAAAAGGAGCCAAGAGTTTATTCTCGTCTCCACTCGTATTCAATATTCCTATCTATACTCTATCACCACACAATTGCATATAAAAACATAAATTTCCAAGATTTTACCAACCAGAACTAAACACTCAGACTTAATCAAACTAACCTGCTGCAACGCCTGGCGAAACAGTTCCACCGGAGAAGCATTCTTCGAAACTTGAAGCACGGAAGCCTTCTTCAACAGCTACATAAAATAACAAATAAAAGCAAATTTATAATTCAAACAATTGAAATTCAATTGCAAAATGAATAAATAAAACTTCGTGAACCGAACAGAACCGAACCTTCTGGAGGAGGAAGTTAGGGAAGAGCTGGTTAGAGGTGAGAAATTGAGCACAACAAGGACAATCACTCTTGTTACGGAGATGCGTAATGATACACATGTAACAGAAACTGTGACCGCAAGCCGTTAAGAAAGCGCCTTTGATAATCTCCATGCAAATCGGCAAAGGAAGTCTTTGTCGAGCTCCGCCGCATCCACCGCTGCCACAGCATCATGGCCCGACGAGGTGGCGGCGATGGAGGATGTGGAAGTCCCGGGCTCTGGCTTCACCGCGGGGACAATCGGCTCCGTCGAACCCTCTTCCATGTTTTTCTCTGTTTGGTTTGTTTGTGAAAAGAGAGTGTGTAGTGGTTTTTTTCGGCGTTGGGGTTGGTGGGGTCCAGCGAGTAGGCATATGAGGGGTTAGAATTTGCCACGTGATACTGTTGTCTTCACTGCAAGTGAAACTGGCTACTGGACCAACTGGGTGCTTGAGCGGTTGAGCCTAGAGCATTGAGGTGGAATTACCCGCACATCCTTGAGATTTGAATATATTTCCTATTGCATCCCTACCTTTACGCGAAGCTCCCAACTCATTCTACCATTTAACTTCACTAGTTTTAGCCTTTGTCTCATGACTCTATTTTTATTTTTTTATAAATATTTTAGATTATAATAAAAGTTATTTTAAATCAAAAATTTATAAAATATAAGAATTAATAGAAAAATTTTCATAAAATTTATTTTTATATTTATTTATTTTTTAATAAAAAAGTGAATATTGATCGAATTATTAAATATCTTAATGAGAATTGATGCATGTCATACAATTGAAATGTTAAGTATCAAAATAATATTTTGTTAAATATCAAATTATTATAAAAATGTATTTAATTTTTATATATTATATAAATTACTTTGACATGTTATTTTCAATTTGTTGATGTGGCACTTGAGACCGTTAATATTAAAGTTTCAAAGCCTTGAGGTTCTTTTTTTTTTTTTTGATAAATTACAATTTCCTCTGCTCCTTGATGATCTTTTGGCGCAAGAAAATATTGTTCTTCCTGCACTTTCTTATAATGACATTCTTTGTTGAATGTTGCAGGGATGAGAAAAGAGAGACTACGAGAGTGGTTGCGCGGATAAAGGTGGTCATTTCTTGAAGTTTTATTTTACTTTTTCTTAGAACATCTCTAATGTATCTGAAGGAATCGCATACCGGTTAACTAATAAACAGTATAATAAATAGGTTCAACTTACTAACCTCGATTCCAGCGGAAGCTAGCAGCGGAGCAAGACTATTTTTATGTTGGTCTTGCGAGCAAACCACTATTGAAATGTCAACGGGAGTGCTCGGCTGTTTCACAGTCTAGATGTCACACTTAATCTGTGCATGACTCGAGATAGGAGGTCGAACCTCGCTCTCTCCCCGTAGAGAGCTCTCTCTCTCCCTCTCTTTGGAGGTGTGTTGGTTGTGTATGTAGGAAATGAAGGAGCAAAGCTCCTTATATAGGCCCTCAAACACGTTCGTGGGCCTAATGAGTTTACTGATCCATTTCATTCCCAACTCAATTGGGTTTACCAATTGGTCTCGGTTCATACATTCACCAACCGGGTTTGGTTATTCTCAATTGAACTTTCCAATTAGTCTCAGTCCACGGTCTTGGTTCACACATCAACCGACCGAGTTCGGTTCACCTGTCATGGGCGAACCACTTTTCCAACAATATCAGTCTATTTTGAATTTGATAAGACTGTCACATCAATAATTTATTAACTCCTAATTCAATAAACTATCTCTTCTTAATGCACTAACCTCACTAAGACCTACAATCGCTTCACTCATTATTTTATTTATTTATAACATCTAAATTATAATAAAAAAATATTTATTTGACATAAATATTTTGTGAGTTAATATTTCAATTAAAAATATTATTTTATAAATTATAGTATATAATATTATTTTTAATTATTATTTAATTGAATATTTAAAATAATAATTTTAGTAGAATAAAATTTAATAGTTGATTGAATAAATATTTAAAATATAATTTAACTAGAAAATTAAAAATTAAGCATTGAAAAGACAATTTCATTAAATAGAAAATTCAATAATGTCTAAATATTAATAACAAAACACTAAAAATATTACATTACAATTAGTGTTAAAAAGAATGACTACTTCATACCCCATTTTGCTTTTAAGGGGTTGAACAATATAGATGATCAAAATTGTAAGAAAATAATTGTGAGAGAATAATGTGAATAGTGAGTGAAAAGAGTAGAAAATGAGCCCATATTTATAGAAAAATATTAAAAAATATGAAAAGAGTAGAAAAAAATTGTGTGTGCAAGTTTGCACATTGAAAACTGTGAAGTTCATGGAGTAGCATTCCCTAACAATATAAATAAAATAGAAAGTCAAAATATATTATTTTATTTTTATTTATATATTAATTTTTTTTGAAATTTGTGTATTGGAAAGATAAAATATTAAAAAGTAAATATTTTATTGATAAAATAGATGAATAGTAACTAGTTAAATTTGTTGAGTAACTACAAATTTATTAAAATTTTTAGTTATTTTATTAATAAAATATTCAAAAAGTGAGTTAGTTTGTAATAAAATTAAGTTGGTTTCAAAATTTAAAATAAATAATAAAATAAAATATTATATTTTAAAGAATGAGTGTTCGAAGCCTGTTGGAGATGCCTAATGAGGAAGGCTGCTCCTTGGGCTGCTCTTATTCTTTGTCCGAGGGCTTCATACTCATAGATAGGACTAAAGACGGGTTGGTTTGATGATTTATTTAAATTAACCACCAACCGAATCGACTAGTCAATTTGAAAAATATTGTAACTGAAATTGACCACCATGCTTTAAAGAAACCAGCCAAATCGCATCATTCAGCCTGAGTTTGATTTTGTCGTTGGTTCTGATTGGTAGCAAGAATTATATTAAATTTTCGTCTCAAATGAACAGAAAAAAGATACCCAATTTACGTTTTGGGCACACATCCATTGGCATTTTAGCCACACACAAAAATCCAAACAATTATTCAAGTAAAAAAACATTCAACATCCAATATTCAACCAAAAAAATACACAACTGATACAACAATTATAAAATCACAGAACAATAAGTCTTCAGTTCTTGGTAGTATGTAACTAGGTCCTACTTCAATGAGGATTCTTAAAAAGAGTTCTCATTGAGAACTCGAGTTACTTAATTTCAGTTTTAATTACTTAATTTTAGGAAGTAGTTATTTAATTGTAGTTCTAAAACTTATTTAATTTTGGCTGTCGTTACTTAATTTGACCACTAATTACTTAATTTTGTAGTAAATTAAATAACCATGACTATTAGTTAATTATTACTAGAATTACTTAATTTAAACTTCAGTTACTTAACTTAATAAAAAAATTCTCAATGAAGGCTCTTTTTAGAGTCCTCATTGGAGTACCACACTAAATATAACTTTTTTTTTTTCTTTTTTTGAACAATGGAATAGCATGTAGCTTCAAACAAAACTAAGAATTACACAATTGACAATACAAAAACAAGCCTTCAGTTAAATCTAATTAAAAAAGCATCTGATTAGCTAGTTAACATATAAATACAACAGAAGATGCTAAAAAGAAAAAAAAAAAAAAAGAAGAAGGGTGACAAATTTCATGGCCTAAATACCTGTAGTCCATGAAGTTTAACATAATCTTTGCGTGCATCTCTGCTTTTCTAATAATCTTTGGTTTCGTCCCTCACTCGCTACTCCGTTAGTTACATTTTTCAGGACATGTGATCTAGACTTTATGTGGCACGTAGGGCTAGGAGAATTATGTTTTTTATGACAAAATTGCCTATCCAAATAAAAATTAGGCTCTTTATTTTATTCGACAATTCACTTTTTGAGTTTTGTTACGAATAAGAAATCACAAAAGTTTTTTTTGGTGAAAAAGGAAAGCCGGGAGTGATCAGTAGTAATATACTCTTGCTGGACGTGATCATGCATGCATTATTTTATGTTGCAGAATTTTCGAGGCCCGTTACTGTGAGGAGGCTAGACTTGATAAGATGATCGAGTCCCCGTCACCGCAACATCCGTTAGAAGCCAAACGGTCTTGCAGGACTATCCACTATGCTCTAATACTTGACCTAAGCTCAGTGGTGCAGATGATTACAAGCCGCTCCCTCCAGAGCTCGAACCAGGATCAAGAGAACATAGGACATGCTCCTACGCCACTAAGCTACCTCCTGATAGGTAAGAAATCACAAAAGTTGACTGTGGTCTCTTTCATCTTTCGGATTTGGATTTCATTATAAAAAGAAATTAGATTTCTAAATCACAGCAACCTTTTAATCTTAATCAATTGAACCCAAACAAACAAACACACACACAAGAAATTAACCTATACTAGTATCCAATTGTTGATTTTTCTTTGATAAAATCGAACCATCCCTGAGAGACACAAGTCAGATAACTAGTTGCAATCAGAAGCCTCATCACATAAATTCTTTCAGTGTTCCAAAGCCTCAGCCCCTGAAACCTCATCACAAATTTAAAACCCTTCAACATTCAAGCATCAAAATCACTCAACTACCATAACCAAAACGAGCACGTAATTTCATTCTAGAGAAGAAAAACCTGAATCTGCAACAAACCCAAATATACCCAAATTTGAACAAAAAATCCAGAACTCAACCTCGCAAACCTCAAACATCATCACTCTTTTACCATCAAACACCGAGAAGAACTTAAAAATAGACGAATGGTGGTGGGTTTCAATCTCATCTCTTTGATAGAGGAGTTCGGTTTCAAATTTGTCTTGTGGGTTAAGAGATAAACGAATGGTGGTGGTTTCCACATTTTTTGCGTCTTTGATACTGATTTTTTACTACTGTTGCGCGTAAGGTTTTAAAAGGCTAAATAAATTAAGAAAAAGATGAACTTTAGTCAACTTACGTAAATATCACCAAATTTCAATTTTTATATGAATTTTAACATCTACAATAATTGTATCATCAATTAATTTTGGGTTAATTTTTCTATTCATATTGCTGACGTGACAATCTACATGACATTTAATATATAATTGTTTATGACATGATTTTTATTTAATAAAAATTTAATTAACTTACAAAAAAAGCTATATTTTATGACGGGTTAATTTTTTATGACGTATTTTTTATTTATCAAAAAATTAACTAACTTACAAGAAAATAATTTTTGATGATGATTATTTTTTATGGTGTAATTTTTGTGATTAAAAATTAACTAACTTACAAAAAAAACTAAATTTTTTATGATGTCCTTTAAAGAGTATTATTTAGAATTTATTTATTATTTAAAAAGTATGTTTGCTAATAAAACAAATTAACATTTTTTTTCATTTTCAAGTTATTTTTTTTTTCTTAAATTGAACAACCCAAAATATATTAAGTTCATTTCTACAAATAAAAAGTATAGACACAAATTTCTCGTTTAGAAACACATTGCTATCTTAAAAAAACATACTTAATGTAAAAAATATATATACTTAGTTACTTTGAGATGAAAGAAGTAATGATAATAATTTAAATAAAAGAAATCACGTGATTAATTGGAGATGGAGACACTAACGTTTAATTAAAGTGTCATAAAATTTATAATTTAATCGCTAGCACATTTTTTTTGAAAGCTTCTAGATTGATTTATTATTAAAAACTTACAGGTTCTTGATATTTATAAACACATTCTTATACTCTCAATATTTACACGTTTTCATTTTTGGTGTTAGTTTCGATTTTCATATCAGTTTTAATAAATTAAAATTGTAGATATTGATTAATTATATTATTTATATAGCAAACAATAAATTAAGAGATAATATCAAAATTTTCCATAAAAGATATTTTTTCGTAAAAATTCAACTTTATTTTTATAAGTCAATTAATTCTTTATTAAACAAAACCCAAGTCATAAAATATTTTACATGTTAAATGCCACATGGTTGCCATATCATCGAATTGGATGAAAAAGTTAAACCCAAACTAATTGATGACACAATTATATAGTGTCAAAGTTCATGTCTTTTATGAGATAAAATTGAAAGTTCGTGATATTTTTGTCAATTTGACTAAAGTTCGTATTTTTTTAATTTATCTAGCCTATTAAAAAATATCAACTTTTGGATGACACTGAGTAGAAGCATAAACAAATCATAATTTCAGCTATCTGACATTGAACGTGTCTCCATAGAATGGAGCGAAGAAGAATGTGCTGCTTCAGACGCTTGTTCTTGATCACCCTTCTAGTTTCATCTGATAATCGATGCAGGATGGTTCATCAAGCGAAATGGCACAAAGCTCGGTGCCATTGTAGATTTAACCTCCATACAGGAAAGGAAGAAAGATTTGGCTTGGAGATGACAATAGAGAATTTCTACACCAATGTTACTGACCCCCCTGTTCTACACATCAAGAACTCCTGCAGTGATCCACTCCGTGCACTCTCTTTAGGTTTGATTTTCTCTACTGTGGCATAAATCTCAACATTGCATCAGGAAATGAAACAGCCCATCTTTTGCAACATTACATTGTCAATGAGGAGCTATTCATCATTAATTAGACTTCAGTCAAGAAGTTTTCGTGAGAATGCTGTTGCTACTTTGCTAGAATTTTTAAACATCATTCTAGAATTTTGGGGAGGACGCTATTGCTAGATATGATAGTATTTGCATTTTGTGAAAAAACTCTTTAAGAACAGTAGAGGGGTCCTATTCTAAGTAGGCATCGAATTTCACTATCCTTTTATGATTAAATCTTAAAGAACTATGGTTACAGTCTGGCCAAATTTAAAATCCTAATCAATCTTAATCATCAATGTGGAATTGGATTCTTTTTTTTTCCTATGTGGAATTGGATTCATATAACAATTAATTCAATCCAAGCCACACCTTGGAAAAAAAAATTCAGTATAAATAATTCTCCTTGCACGAAGAATAGAACTCAAGAACATTAATCTTTCTCTAATACCACCATGAAAACCCTAAAGTGTTGTTTTGATGATCTTCCAGATTGTGTGCTCGAAGAAATTCTTGTTCGTCTACCAGTAATCAGCGCCCACCGCTCCAAACTTGTCTGCAAGCGTTGGCATTCAATTATGTCTCAACCTTACTTTGCTACTCGTTTCTCTCAGGACAAGAAGATTTCTTCACCGGTGTTCCTTTACTACGGCTTCGAATTAGACATGTACAAACTCTACCCTGACTCCGGATGTGAATATTTGGTCCCATATAGTCTTGATGCAGGGTTGTCTCTTAAAAACTTTGAATACCTAGTTATTGTTGCTTCCTCTGACGATTTGATACTTTGGTGCAATGGAACGATTGCGATGGAGGATGAATATTTTGTTTACAACATTATAACTAAAGATTCGCTATGTCTTCCTAGAGGTCCTGCGTCAACCTCGATGAAGTACCCAATTTGCATTGGTTTTACCACAAATGGAGAAGGTGAATTTGCAATGACTGTGCTTATTGAAGATGCAAAAGTGCAAGAAAATGAGTTTCCTAATATCAGAGTCCAGGTCCTTTCTTCAAAGACACTTGAATGGGTCGAAACGAAACTTCCCTATCCTTCAAGAATAAAGAACCATATATTATCATTAAGTGATGACGAGTCTGGCAAAGGATTATCATTAAGTAATGGAATGTCTTATAAGGGATTTTCATTATGGATGGATAAATGCAGCATGGTAATAATAGGTATTGATCCTTTCAGTATAAGAGAAAAGAAATCGTGGGTTTTCATTGATCCGCCAAAAGATTTAATTTCAAGCAAAATAGATGAACATCTTGGGGTTTGCAGAGGGAACTTAAGAATATGTCAAATTTCAACAGAGGATAGACGTGGAGATTTGATTATCAAAGTATGGGATTTAAAGGACACCGAATGGGTGTTGTATCATCAAAGTTCGTTGATTACATTGTTCTTGAATGAGGAAAACTTAAATAGAAGAAGTTTGGAGATAGATGACAGACGCTGGCCCCTGCAAGAATTGGCTTGCAACCCCAATGATCCGAACATCATCTACCTTTATTCTGTTGCTCATCTCTTGGCTTTTAACATTTCAACCCGTCAAATCGAATCGGTGCATCATTCCCCGACCGATGAATGGGTTTTGGCTGATGTTATTCCTTTCAAGCTTCAATGGCAACCTACTCGACTTCCAGGTTGACTCTTGAAGAATAGTTATGCATCAACTTTCTTCTCTTTGCATTCTAGTATAGTACATCTATGAGTATGATTTTGGGTAAGATATTCTAGTTTTTTTAACAGAGTTAATGCATTATTTTTCTTTGGAGAAACTAATATTATATAGATTTTTATTATTTAATATAGCACATCTTGTATTGTAGGTTAAAAATATATAGTCCTTCCCGAATAAGTTCAAATTCTAAACAACAAATTTAAAGAAAATTTAATAGACGACAACTTATTTTTAGATTAAATAAAACTTGTTTGTTACAACTAGGTTATTACGATTTGCTTTTTCATAATTTTAAGTGGTCGGTTGAGTTAAGTAATCGGGTCTAGTAAATTAGTCAGTTTGGGTTGATCAGTTCCGAGTGGTTTATGCTCATGTGCACGAGACGATCATGTGTCATTTTTTTTATTGATGTGGCTTGCTATATCATAGTTTCGATTCCGGATTCTGAAAAAAAGACAAATCGTAGTGATCATACGGCGGCAAACGACATAAAAGTGACCATACTATATGCTAGCATATTATTGAGTGACCGTCTAGGCAATTTTTTCTCTTTTTTCTATAAAAATAGACAACAAACCTTCATATGAATTAAATAATTAGTCAGAACATTCATTAAATTTTCTTTTTCAACAATACCCTTTCAATTATATATGAAAGATGAACATATGGGTAGTGTCGACGATGTCATCCCTTACCAGCTTCGATGGCAACCTACTTGGATTGCTTCCGAAGCATGGGAGAAATTATGACGTTTTTAAGATTTAATGATGCTTTCAGTTATGATGCAGTTAATTAAGATTTTATTGTTAATTTCAGTCATTAGATATATGACCTTGAACAATAGCTATATCAGATTTACTTTTCTATTTGAATCATATACTTAAGCTGGGTGTAACTTTACTTCAAGGATTCTTCTGTTTGACTAATAATGCAAACCTTTTAGGCGAACAATTATTGGAAAAAATTAGACAAAAGCATCAATATTATTTAATAAGATGCGACCATTGACAGAGTTTATCTGGTACTATTAAACCCACGTCAAAAGTTTCAAATAAAAATGTTTAAAAAATTAAAATGTTCTTGTCACATAATATTTATTGGAATAACTAACATTGCCATGGTAAAACGATCGGTAATTCATTATCAATTATATATAATTATAGACCAAAAATAAGATAGGCCAAAAATAAAATAAAGGTGAACAATTGGAAAATCCTACCTTTTTAGGAACCGTAGAGGTGTCGTATTCTAATAAATAGGCATCACATTTCAGTATCCTTTTATGATTAAATCTTAAAGACCTTTGGTTAAGTACGGCCAAATTTAAAATGCTACTCAATCTTAAACATCAATGTGGAATTGGATTCATATAACAATTAATTCAATCCACGCCACCTCCAAGTCCCTTTGGAAAAAAAAATCAGTATAAATAATTCTCCTTGCACGAAGGATAGAAGTCAAGAACATTAATCTTTCTCTACTACCACCATGAAAACCCTAAAGTGTTGTCTTGATGATCTTCGAACTAGACATGTTAGAAACTCTACCCTGACTCCGGATGTGAATATTTGGCTCCATATAATCTTGATACAGGGTTTTCTCTTAAAAACTTTGAATACCTAGTTATTGTTGCTTCCTCTGAAGATTTGATACTTTGGTGCAATGGAACGATTGCGATGGAGGATGAATATTTTGTTTACAATACTATAACTAAAGATTCGCTATGTCTTCCTAGAGTTCCTGCGTCAACCTCGATGAAGTACCCAATTTGCATTGGTTTTACCACAAATGGAGACGGTGAATTTGCAATGACTGCTTATTGAAGGTGCAAAAGTGCAAGAAAATGAGTTTCCTAATATCAAAGTCCAAGTCCTTTCTTCAAAGAAACTTGAATGGGTCGAAACGAAACCTCCCTATCCTTCAAGAATAAAGAACCATATATTATCATTAAGTAATGGCATGTCTTATAAGGGATTTTTGATGACGCGCGAGAAAATCAAGAAATTGATTTTCTTTAATATTCTGTATTACTTTAATATTTTTATTATTAGTTTAAATCTTGTAGGATTATTTAAGATAATTTTTTGGGATCCTACTTCTAGTAGAAGTATATTCCTATTTTAATTATGTTTCTTATTTAGGAGTCTCTTCCTATTTTAATTAGGTTTTCTTGTTTAGGGTTTTATGTCTATATAAAGGTATCTATGCTATGTAATTGGGGAGCTTTGGTTGAATAATATTTGTGGCATGAACGCCTTTTCTTTCTCTCCAAATTTCGGTATTCTTTATTGAATCAAAGATCTTTGATGCCTATTTTCCTAGTATTCTTTGAATCAACAGGTTTATAGAAGAATTGTTTCTGGTATTTGTGCGCGTCTTAACGGATTCAATTAGTTATCTTTTTATTTTCATAGCTTCCGCTACATCAATTTTCATTATGGATGGATAAATTGCAGCATGGTAATAATAGGTATTGATCCTTTCAATATAAGAGAAAAGAATTCGTGGGTTTTCTTTGATCCGCCAAAAGATTTAATTTCAAGCAAAATACATGAACATCTTGGGGTTTGCAGAGGGGACTTAATAGAGGATAGACGTCACTACAAGAAAACGCTGGAGTTGCGACGGAACAATTTCGACCCAAAAATTGCGACGAATTCGTCTCAAAATAGAGGGGAGTTTATGTTTAACTTTTTTGCGACGAATTCGTGGCAAAATTTGGGACGAAAGACTTTCCATTGCAAAAAAATTGTTTGAAACAAAATTTACGACGACTGGCAGTTTGTCGCAAAAAGTTGCGACTGAATGACCACTCGTTGCAAAAATTGCGACCAAATAAACTTTCCTCGCAAAAATTTGCAACGAAATTGTGAATTCGTCTCAAATTTTGCCACGAAATGTGATTCCATCGCAAAAATTGCGACAAAATAGTGAATTCGTTGCAACTTTTGAATAATTAAAAATATAACAGAAAAATATTAAAAACATGACTTACGAATTCATCGCAAAACAATTTTTTTTAAGTGGAGATTTAAATTTCAAATTAAAATGCCATTATCTTTATTTTCTTACTATATATATATAAATATATATTAAAATATTTGTCCAATTATTTTAATTATAAATTTAAAATTATTTTTACGCTAATAAGTATGTATTTGGTGGGCCGTTTGCAGGCATTGAGTCTGGTGAATACTTTGCTATTCCAAATATTGATTTATACCGTAAATATTTATTTATTCGAAAATATTTATTTTCAGTGTTTTTTGAGACGAATTTGACTTTAAAATTCGTCACAAATTTAGCGACCAATTCTTCAGAAATCACCATAATTTAATTTTACATTTGTCAATTAATTGTTTCCTTAAAAAAATTAAAGCTCTTAATTATCATTAATATAACAAATTAATTGTGCGTTACATTATATGTCTTAAACATTCACCCATGTTTTGATTATTTTATTCTAATTAGAAATTATTTATTCTAATTAATTGCTAGAAATTCTAATTAGAATAGAAGACTCAAAACTAGGGTGAAAATTACAAACAATTAATTTGTGATACTAATTTAAATAAAAGGGTTGAATATTTTTAATGAAACAATTATATACCGTAATAATTGAGAATTAATACCGTAAATATTGATTTTTTTGTAAATATTGTTTTTTCTATAATGTTTGCGACAAATTCGTTGCTATTCGTCGCAAATGTGAGTTTTTGGTGGAGCTTTCAAATTTCCATGAAATTTTGGGCGGTCTCTCTTCTTATGTTACGACGAATTGGTCGCAACTTATGATCTGGTTGCCAGGAATTCGTCGCAACCAATCTGACCCATTTTCCATGAAGCCCAAACAGAAGGCATCTGAGTATGTATCAGGAATTTAGGGTTATGCTCATTCACGGCTTTCATCTTCCTCTCTCTCCTTCTCCACCCTCTCTCTCTCTTCCTTCCACCTACAGATCTATCGTTCCTCATTCGCCGCCAACCTCCACTGTCGTCTTACGCCTTCAATCTCCTCTTGCGATCTATCTCTCGCCTTGCCCTCTGTTCCATTGGCGATCTCTCTCTTTATGTGTCTCTCAATACACACGCTCTCTCTCTCTCTCGGCCCAAAGAGGATCTCCGATGAAGTTCTCTCTCTCCCGACAGTGTATCTCTCTCGCGCAGCCCTGGTTCAAGGTCAGATTTGTTTGATTATTTATTGGGTTTTTGTGTTGCTGAAAACGATATCTTTGTGGGTTTTTGGTAGATCTGCTGCAGACACCATATGGTCTAAATGGGAACCATAACTGCAAATTTTAAAAACTATTTTCCAAAACAAATTCACAAGAAAAATTTTGCAAAAAACACAATTTATTCAATTTTCAAACAATTTTTCTTATCCAAATATTTATAAAAAATACTTTTGGAATTCAAAAAAATTATGAAAAATATGTCAGAAAATAAAAAAAAAATATTGTAAAATTTAAAACTGCTAAACTTCAAAAAAACTTGATGGTCCGAGTTTTCACGTGCTAGGGAGGCACATACGCCCTTCTTCTAGTTCTGCCATGTGTCAACTCAAAGTGGATCCACATGTCCACAAATGCCAGTGTCAATACCTAATTAATCCACGTTTTGATGTCATGGCAACACAATCCAAGTTGGCATGTGCCACATGCCACACCATATGGCACAACTTGCCATGTTGCACCTCTTAGTTGGGTGGTTGTTGCTAATGTGGCATGTAGTCAACACCCGCCATGTGTCGCTAACATGTCAATGACATGGCGACATATGCCACTTGTTTGTCAGTGGTTGGTTCACATGTGCTGACTTGGCATACAGTAAGTACTTGTCACGTGTCACTAACTAGGACTTTGTGCCGCCACTCAAGTCACATATTTTCTTCGAGTTGGTCCATATGTGCCAACGTGGCACACACGACATCATCCAGTCAGTTGCTCCTTTGACACATAACATCTTTTCATTGGACGCATTGCGAATTTGAACCAATCAGGTAACGCACCAAGTGAGCCATAGTGCAAAAAATGATGCAAAACATATTCTGTCACCACACACGCACAAATAGAAGCATAGTCGGCGTGTGTGCCATACGTGCCACATTCCCGTAGGTATGCGACTATCATCTTTGGTCAATTTAAGTTTTTGGGCATCCCAAACTCACTCGTGGGGTTAAAATCACAAAATTCTAACTTTTTATGTTGTCTCTTGTATTTTCTCAATCAAGAACAGATCAAAAGTCGAAGCAAATAATGAAATAGACACATAATATAGATTTGAAATAGATTCATTACAGCACATGGAAAATTAGACTAGCATGTATTATGAACAAAATCAATGAATGCTAACCTAACGCTCGGATACCAATGTCAGTATCACATGCAACAAACAACTAACCGTTTGAATCGTAAATCAATAAGTGATTCAAGTTACTAACCTCGATGAGTACACAAAAATCATAAGCGGAAGAGGATGTAGTTGTATGCCAACCTCGCATGCAAAGAATCTTCGTTCTAAATGACAGGATTAACATGACTAGTTTTACCTTTCATGTGTCACATGAAGATTCACATAAATGCAGGAATCACAATTGAATGAAGGAGATGATCTCCTCCTTGTCTTCATAGAGATCAACGACACCTCTCTCTCTTATGTTGAGAGTTGATGTTGCTTTGTTGGTGTGTAATGTGGAGGTTTAGACCCTAATTAGGATGCTATTTAGTTTAACGATTTGGAAAATTAGTTCTTATGACGTGAAATCTTGAGTGGTAACAAATAAAATACAAGCTAAAAGGCAAAAAATTCCATGATATACATGATCTTGTCTTTATAAGAGTTTTTTGGATAAAATTGCAAAATTTTATAATCCTACAAAGTAAAAGCAAACAAGTGAAAAATTCAAACCATGACATGGAAGACAAACTATCTAAGAAATTCAAGTTATTGAAGAAAATACAATATCTCAACCCAAATAAACTTATAAAAAAAAAAACACAAACGAATGAAGAAGAAAATAAAAAATGTGAAAGCCAGTAAAGAAATATAATCAAGTTAGATGGGGAGCATAAAAAAATGGTAACACCACAAGACATATCGCAAAGAGAAACCAAAGAGAAACAAATACCAAACGAGGATGAGACAACAACCCAATGATATATTTATCTTAATTTCTTTTAACATCAAATTATAGATATATTTTCATACTATATTTATGACATGCAATGATGGTTAAATTTTAATATTTTTATTGCTATTCAAATTATTGATCATTATATTATTTTAAATATCAATTACAATAAATTAAAACATGATAAATAACCACATGCGCATTGCTGCATATTTCATGATAATGCTATGTGAAAATAGCTTAAGTAATTCATGCCACACCTTTATGTGGGAATTTGTGTAAACTCAAACCTAGCATAAATTGATCCAAAGTTGGTTACATTGCCGGTATTTAAAAGAAACAATCTTATTGGATGAATTGTTGATAAGTTGAAGAATTGAGTGATTAACTTAAATGAATTGGGCTATTTTGTTGAGAAAAATTAATGTGCTATATGTTGCATATATTTCATAAGGATCGTTTTGGGTAGTATAGATGTTAATGGATAACAGCCAATATAAAACAAATCGAACTGTTTTGAATCGTAAAACGGTAGAGAGAGTGATTCATTTTTTAAAATAACGTGCTATATTATAAACACTAAATAATATCCTTGCCAAACAAGTCCAAAAGAGATTAATTTGGTTTATTTTAAGTGATTCTTGGCACAATTTGATAAATAAAATGTGTAGGAAATTTAGATTAAATTCTTTCCAATGTTAAGGCCAAGGGACTAGATAATTATTTTCACATTGTGAAGGACATGATTGAAAATTAAGTCAAACTTCAGTGGCTTGTAGGACATAATGTGAAGGTAACAGTGATAACCGTTGCCTTGTTTCTAGCACTGAAAACTAAAGTCCTAAAAAGTTCCTAACGCCAGAAGGCCCGTCGCCGCCTTTCTCTACTCCGTTCAATGGACTCCCAACTACAGACCCAAATCCCTCTCTACGAAACCCTAACCCTCCCCCCGCTCTCTGCGCCTCTCTCTGACCTCGCCACTCCTCAATCTCCGCCGTCTGATCTTCTGGAACCCTACTCTGTGTTCAGGAACGAGATTTCGCTGTCGACTCCTAATTGCGTTGGTAGTGATGCTGCTGCGCCTGATTTTTTCTTTCTTGAAGTTGGTGAAGAGGAGCCAAAGACGCCGAATGAAGTGGCTGAGCCGAAACGAAGAGTGGAGCCCGATACGGAGCCGATAAGTTTGGAGAGTAGTTGGTTTCGAGGGAATAGTCGGTTTAAGAGTCCTATGCTTCAGTTACATAAAGGTAACTTCTTATTTAACTGTTTTTGACTAATGTGAAGGGTTTTTTTCTTGGTTAATTTATGACGCTAGTAGTTTTAGTTCGGCTTCGTATGAATTGTGCTGTATTTGTTTTGCACATATAAGAGTAAAAGTTTTTATAATACTGTAATTGTTGAATTGAGTTTTGAAATCGTGCTGCGTATTGGTATAATTCGGTGAAAGTTTTTGAATATTTGGTGTCCGATTAATGAGCAATGACTAGAGCTTTCTGAGTTCTGCATTGAGTTCGGTGGATGTTTTTGACAGTAGGGTTGTTTTTGGAAGTGCGTATATGATTTGATGTGTGTCGATTATCATTAGTTTCTAATTTGTCTATCTTCTTGACTCTTGGATTTTTCAAATTATGAGGCATTATTCCTTTTTCTATATAAGTTTTAGGCTAGATGATTAAAAAGATTTGTGAGGGTCTAAGTTCTCGTCTAATACTGGTAGGAGGCTCTGAAACTTAACTTCATTTTCCTTTTTATATAATTAATTTTTTTTTGGAAAATTGTGTACTGGTTGTTTGCAGAAATAGTGGACTTCTGTGAATTCTTATCTCCAACTGCAGAGGAACAAGCCTCTCGGAATACATCAGTAGAGTCTGTTTTTAATGTCATCAGATATATATGGCCTACTTGCGAAGTAATTTCTCCCTACACACGTGTGCACTTCCAGAATTGTCGTTGTTGAGGAAATAAAATAGATGTGTGCTCTTGTTTTTGTATTGACTTATAGGTGGAAGTTTTTGGGTCTTTCAAGACAGGGCTTTATCTTCCAACTAGTGATATTGATGTAAGTATGCATATTGTGGTAGAAAATTAACTAAGTATAGACATGTGTAATTTGGCAAGCATTCGACTACATTGATTTATTTGGATGGATTTTTATCGTTCATAGGTTGTGATTTTGGGATCAGGTATCAAGAACCCCCGAATTGGTTTGCAAGCTCTTTCTAGAGCGTTGTCTCAAAAGGGTATTGCAAAGAAGATACAGGTATGCTTCTTTTGGTGACTGCAATCAACTTTAGGAATAAAAGTACACTTTAATATGCTTCCTTTAATGTCACAGGTGATTGCAAAAGCTCGAGTTCCAATCATTAAATTTGTGGAAAAGAAAAGTGGTGTTTCCTTTGATATAAGGTTTATTTCTTTGCATATTTTTATTTTTCCTTGGATTGGAATGTATGTCCTGTAATTATTTGTCTACCTTAGCTAGCGTTCTAATTGAATTTTATTCATAGCTAATTCGTCCATTTATTATTTTCATTCTTTCTGAAATGTGTCTAAGGGTATAATTTTAGATTTTTAAGAGATGCATCACCTGGGTTCTTTTAACAAAAATACATTCAAAATGCATTTTGGATGAACATAAAGGCAAATGATAAGGAAAAAAGAGCTTAATTATAAAATCTCAAGCTTTGACATTTTAACAGATTTGGCCACCTTTAAAACTTTTTGACCCTATATACATCCCCTATTTGAGAAAAGTATGTCTCATGCCATTCACATTAGCCTTTAGTTTTCTGGCTTGGCTACCAAGCTAGCATTTAAGGCAATGCTACTTGCTGACATGGCGTTGTTATTTTAATTGATAATTTGTGCCCTCCCAGCTTGATAATTGTTTGAATACAGTTCGTTGACTCCAGTCTTGCTAGTTGTTTGGGATCTTTTTATTTGTACAATATGTTTGAAAAGCTCTTTGAGAGATGACTTCAGCTATATGCTGAATGAACTTTGTATGCATACTGATTGGTTTTTCCCATCCTGTGAATTGCAGTTTTGATGTGGATAATGGACCCAAAGCTGCTGAAATTATTAAGGTTTGTCATGTACCTTTTTTGTGGTGTGATGCTATCCATTGTGGCAGAATGTCATTTCTACTAGCATGTGATAGACCTGTCAAACAATATATTCATATGTACGAGCTCTTAATTCTGTTAATGGACGAGATTATATACAGTTGGAAAATATGCTGGAAATTATGGATTTATGTGTTATCTATCTGCTGGTGCGGAGATAAGCTGTATCATATGTTCATTAATGTTGCAATAGTTGTTCCATTAAATTTAGAAGTTTACTCTAAAACAGTAACACAGAGACTATCATTCCCATCACCACCACAACATTATCTCTTGCTCTGGAAGTAGTTGTGGTTTCTTGCTCTGAAAAATATTAACTGATATTGTGAATGGCCATGTACGTATGAATATGATGCTGAGACAGTTTGAATCAGATTTATGCCTACTAATTTGCAAAAGTTCTCGTTTCTGAAGTCTTCTCTGTTTAGTTTTGTGCTGAAAAGACGTACAAATCTATTTACAAGAATTGTTTTTCTTTTATTTATTTTATGGATTGGTGATTGAAATTCGTGTTACTTGTAAAAGCAGATGAATAATGAACCAAAAATTAAGGTGACATCCTTTAGTCTGATAATTGAAATATGTTATTTTCTTGGTTTCTCCATATAATTAATTTGTTAGCATGGCATGTGTTATACACTCTCTTCCTTTTTCTTTCCAAACATAAACAAATAATGAGTACTTTAGCATTAATGACCTGATATGGTTTCTCTTTCAGGATGCAATATCTAAGTGGCCTCCATTACGACCATTGTGTTTGATCTTGAAAGTATTCTTACAACAAAGAGAGCTCAATGAGGTATGAATTCA
The DNA here is from genome assembly GCA_948243855.1 of Flueggea neowawraea. NCBI lineage: Eukaryota > Viridiplantae > Streptophyta > Magnoliopsida > Malpighiales > Phyllanthaceae > Flueggea > Flueggea neowawraea. The sequence goes on along the minus strand of CAODLS011350825.1, from coordinate 14,651 downwards.
TATATCTTATTGCAAAGGCAGTAGTATGGAGACTTGGTGAATGAACTTTGTGTGAACTTTACCTACCTGATTGATGGTTCCTGTGTCCCTTTGGGGAGATCTGATAGAACTGATTGATGGGTCCTCTATGGTGTGCAGGTGTACTCTGGAGGCATAGGATCTTATGCACTACTTACCATGCTCATGGCAATGTTACAGGTGATAAGTTTAATCTCATTTGCATATAGTTTGAGCTTGTGTCCATTGTAGTTGTTACCGACCGTTACCTCCAAACTTCAAGAAGATGATTATTGGATATACCAAAGTTCCATAACAATTTTGAAGTGCTTATGAATATATTGCAGAATAAATAGTCCTAATCTTCTACTAAAGCTGTATTAGTTTCTCTCTTTGATTTATGCATCTTATCATTTTGTCTTTCTTTCTCTGCTTCTAATGGTATTGCCTTTGCTGTATAATGCATTGGATGCTGTAGAATTTAAAGAACAACCGAGCTTCTCCTGAGCATAATCTGGGTGTCCTTCTGGTACGCATTCCTCAAGCAACCATATTTTGTATGATTTTTCATATCCTTGCTACATATAAAGACTTCTTTGTGGCAAAGACTTAGTTGACTTGTGCAAGTTAAAAGAGCATATGTACAAACAACAATAATAGAGCTTAGAACATAATATAAAGAAGCTACTTGTTGTGTGCGTAACAGGAGAGCTAATGAATTGTTTGTTAAACCAATAACAGGTGCATTTCTTTGACTTTTATGGACGCAAACTGAACACGGCAGATGTTGGAGTGTCTTGTAGAGGAGCTACAACCTTCTTTTCAAAGCATAGCAGAGGGTAATTTTTAACATGAAAACATTTAAGTTGTGGTGTGCTAGTGCTTATAAGAGTGTCTGATTTTTCTCTTTATCATCTGTTAGGTTTTTGAACAAAGGACGACCATTTCTTATCTCCATTGAGGATCCACAGGTTAGCAGGAATATGTGAAATTGTTTTAATATAAGAAGGGTTGATTGGGAATGGAAATGGTTGATCGAGTCTGAAATACCTCTAGCACATCTCTTTTCCCAAGCAAGACCCGTGATAGACTGATTGCATTTACAATCCCTCCTTGACTAAACATGTATGCTTGATGAAACCAGGCACCTGATAATGACATCGGGAAGAATTCCTTCAATTGTTTCCAGGTCAGTTTACAATCTATTGTTTCCTTTTTTTTTTCTAACTTTTTAAATATCGATTCCTTTGATATAGATTAGAATGTGTAATTCTTAAACTATTAAGAACATGCAAGATCCAATTTGAGCTTCACCAAGTGTATTCCAGGATATTGTTATACATATAAAAAAATAAAAATAAAAGAAGAAAAAAAAGAGAAGGAAGAGTTGAATTAATCTGAAAGTCTTTTATCTAATTGCCTTATCTTCATGTCCTTGTGTCATATCTTGCATATTTTCAAGATGTATTAGAGCCTTTTCTGAACCGAACAATTGAGCTGCTGATTTTCTAACTAGACAAGCATTTACTTTTGTTAGCCCCATTCTTTGTTTGGCCAATATCCCTTATGTATCGTCAATGAATTGGATGCCATTTGTAGGCTCGATGCCAATCCTCATTGAGTAATGGAATTTCATATTTCTGATCGGACAAAAAAAAATGAGGCTGTTCTGAGTTGACCTATAGTCTGTAAACATGAGAGGAACCTTATATAAAGTTAGCAAATTTTTAGTTGACAAGCAATCTTTAGTTCAGTGATCCATTTAACCTTTTATTAATTCATAAAAGCCCATTTACTCTTCCATTGTGTCTTTATAACAGGTAGAACATGGAATTTGTGGACTAATTTTATCCTCCTAGTCACCAAAGAATAGAAAAAACTCGAGTATTTCTTCCTTTATTTCCTGCTGTTCAACTTAAAATTTCTTTTTCTGTTTGCGCAGATTAGATCAGCATTTGGCATGGCCTTTTCGACATTGACTAATTCAAAGATACTCTTAGGCTTAGGCCCAAACAAGAGTATTCTTGGTACCATAATTAGACCAGACCCAGTCTTGGTGGAACGCAAAGGAGGTCGTAACGGGGAGGTGACTTTTAATTCCTTGCTGCCTGGAGCTGGGGAGCCACTGCAGTCACAGTGGGATCATCACCGAGAGATATTGGGCAACTGGCAGTTGGATGAAGAAGAAGAAGCACTACCATGTGGGGCTGGGATTTTTGGAGAAACGAGTGCAGAGTCTTCTGGAAAGAAGAGGAAATCTGTTTCCAAAGATAAATCTGGCAAGAAAAAGTTGAAAGACAATGGCGAAGTTGGTAAGGTCAGACACGAAGAAAATAGCTCCAGGAAAGACAAGGAAACAAAGAAACAACGTTGGAGAAATAACCATAATAATGTTAATGGTTTTGGCCATTCTAATGGTGGCTCTCCATGGACACGCTAAAATTTTGCATGTCTGACCAGATCGTGTGTTTTATCTATGGTAATGTGGAGAATATCTTTCACATGGGTACGATTTTCTACAGTTTCAACCACTGCAGTTGTTGGCAATTGGTGCATCAAGCTCCCATTGAAGCCAATATTGTTCTCGTTTGTTTTGCATGCTCATGGCTCGTCATGGGGACCTGTATGGTCATAGTCAGTAAGATTTCGCCTTTGCATATTCTCATGGAAACCATGGCTTGATGATGGGGGTAGACCTACTTAACAAAACTCTTCATTGAAATGCTGGAAACTTTGAATTTATGATGATTTCAGGCGCGCGGATGTTGAGGTTTGTCTTCTACATCTGTTTGTACTGTCATCTGTTTTGAAAAAGCAGTTGGTGGTTAGATGCCAGCTTTTTGTAACTGTGAAGCCAGCATCCGAAGCCTTACCATCAAACGTCAATTAACTTATAATTGTATGTAAATATAAAGTTCTTTTGAATTTCTGGTTTAGTAGCTTTTATACAACAATTTTGTTTTGCTTGTAATGCAGCTATGGATACAAGCAGCTAAATTAATCAATTTATTAGTTGTATTATACTTGCGTTTTGCTGAAGTGTCTTGTTCCTGAATTGTGATATTGAAAGGCCTTTAAAGGTTGTTCCATTCGCTGATGAATTATTTAATCCTTCAATTCTGATGCAAATGAAAAAAGAATCATAGTAGTTGAGACAGTTTAAACTTCTTCCTGTTTCTCACTTTGCATAGGTCTCCTGCTCCTCTGAATTCGTCCTCTCTCCAAGCCTTTGCGGGGCATTTTGGCCGATTAAATGTTCAGTTTTTTCCCTCTCCTGTATGTGTAATTGTTAAAATGCGCTGGCCTGTTTTATGAGAGACTATCTATTGAGGGGTGACAATTTCGGACACGATTACATGATTATAGTGTATAATTAGAACAAAATATCATTGGTGCGAATTTTATTTTTGTTGATTTCATGTGTAACATGTCAATCTAAATGACATGACAAAATTGGTAACATGAATTGCCACATCTTATTCTGGCTGTTTCAATGATATAGACGAACAGATTTATGAGATCCATTTGAGTGCTTGCTACTTTGTAGTGCTAATCAGTAAAAGGAAAGTTTGCGGTGGTTTAGTTGCCAGCGGCTCTAGAGTTTTTGCTGTGCTGCTCTGCGGATTTGTAAAATGGGTTCTGGACGGTTTGAACCGATGGCTCTTGTTTGTATTTTCGAGCCGTAGTTTCTGTGGGTTGGATTACCAGAAAAACTACTTTTATTGGTAGTTTGTTTTTTGTCCTTCTGTGGTATTTAGTTTACTCTTATTTTAGTTGAATAAAATTTATCTTAAAAAAAAAAACAAATCTGAGCAAAAGCATGCGAGAGCGAGAGTAGGACTGGTCTGGTTCTTCCAAGGTAAAACCGAGTTCCTGGCTGAATTTTCCCACTAAAACTATTGTTGGGCAAGTTCATGATGGCCAGTAAGGTAGTTTGACGAATTTATAGTTGCTGGGTCCTTTGTTGCTTTGTGGGATAAACTCCATAGTAGCTTCTTCTTGAAGACTTGAACTTTTAACAAAGTGCAGTTCAATCAAAGTTTGAGGTCGCTATAGGTAGACCCTGAATATCAAATTCTCATATCACAGCAGAATTTTCCAGTCTTTAAATCTGTTAAATATTGCAGAAGAACGATCTATTTTTTTTTAATTTTCTTACAAAAACAATTTATTTTTCAAGAATACAGGAATCCTTGTATGTGAACAATAAAAGTTTGTTGGGTTTTGAGTGCTGCCCTTTGATCATCGTGACCAACAACAGCTGAGACACAAAAGAGAAGGGAAAGCAGAAGATAGCACAAACATTTGAAGTTCCAGAGCAATGTCTTAACTTGTTTCTGCTTTGGACTCCTTGCATGTTAAAGAGGTAACAGCCTCTTATACATACCATTTTTCTGCAATGCTTTACTTAATTCCAATATGTTATACTTTTGCAAGCATATCTTGATCTTTACATGCAATTGTATGAAAAAGAAAAACAGAGTTACTTGTGTAACATCACCATGAAATTTGGCTGAGTTGACCTGTATAATATAAGGAAAAATAAGGCCTTAAATTCCATATAGTTTCGAGTTGAGGATATTTAGATAGGTCAGTCAACACGGCCACAGGATTAATTTTTACCAGCAACTTACAAGTAGGCATTCTGCTGCTGCTTTTTTTTTTTTATGGTGAGTGGGAGATACCAGTTAATTTTGCAGACATAAATAAATAAATAAACCCTTCCATAAAAATATGTGATTTTTTATAAATATTAAGTCATAAACTCTTTGGGAATACTTTATATTCTATACCATAAATTTTTTATCCTCAACTTCATTAAATTACTTGTAAATTGTAATATATTATAGTCTATATCCTAAACTTATACCTTTAACTATGTATCTTATATTATATACCTTAAACTCTATATCCTTAACTCGAACCTTAACTCGATTAAACTTCTTGTAAGTTGTAATCTACTATAGTCTATACTTTAAATAGTATACCCTAAATTATATACCTTATATATTATACCTTAAACTCTATACTGTAAACTCGATTAAACTTCTTGTAACGTCTACATACTATACCCAAACTCTATACCCTAAAGCCCAAACTCTAAACTAGTATACACTAAATGTTATTAAGTAATATACATATTAAATGCTATTGTTTCTTGAAATACATTAAGTAGTCTAGCACACAAATACTATTGTTTATTGAACATTAGTTCAAATATTATTAACCACTTAAATCTTTCAATTACAACTATAAAAAGAAATCTGAAAATTAACCCAAATAAGTTTTAAAAAACTAATATTAAAATAATTAGTATTATAAATTATATTTTTTTATATATATGTGAGTTTTTTATTATTTAAAAAATATTGAATGAATTATTTATTTTTATAAAATTCAAGTATAGATTACAGAATAAATACTAGGGCTGCTCACGGGACCTGAAGATAACCGAACCAAACCGAAAAAGAACTGGAATAAAAAAAAACCCGTTGATTTTTTACTTTCTCCGAACCGAGCCGAAATTTTTATTTGGGTCGATTCTAGATCTTAAGAAATACCCGAACCGAGAAACAAAACCGAAGAACCATATATATATATATATATATATATATATATGTATGTTCAACTCAGGGGTTAATTATACCAATGGTCACAAAACTTAGAGAATTGATCACTTTTGGTCATAAAAGAAAAAATTGGTACATAACGTTCATTTAATGGGTTTTAATGCTTCAACAAGGTCACTTTACCCAGAAACGTTGACAGCAAGGATAAAATTGCCACGTCGGATGGACACGTGTATTGTATGAGGACACGTGTACTGTATGAGCTCACGTGGCAAGCTAACATGCACGTGTTTTTTTAATTCATGATACCTAGATACAATTGAGTCAGTAAGTACATTTATTTACTGTGTAAAATTATAAACTAGGATAACTTGATTTTCTATACGTATAGTACATGTACTTAACTTGATTTTTTATACGTAAAGTACATGTACTTACTGTGTAAAACTATAAACTAGGACAACTTGATTTTCTATATGTAAAGTACATGTACTTAACTTGATTTTCTATATGTTAAGTACACATACTTAACTTGATTTTCTATACATAAAGTGCATGTACTTACTGTACATGTGCATGTCAACTTGCCACGTGCGTTCATACAGTACACGTGTCCATCTGACGTGGCAATTTTATCCTCGCTGTCAACTATTTTGGGTATAGTGACCCTGTCGAAACATTAAAACCCATTAAGTGACCGTTATGTAGCAATTTTTTATTTTGTGATCAAGTGTGAGCAATTCTTTAAGTTTTGTGACCATTGATATAATTAACCTTTCAACTCAAAGGTGTTCAAAGGTGTACGAAGATTTTCAAAGGTGTTCATAGGTGTATATATGTGTTCAAACTTCAAAGGTGTATATAGGTGTTCAAAGGTATTTATAGGTGTTCAAACGTGTTTAAAGGTGTACAAAGGTGTTAATAGGCTTACATAAGTGTTCATGGTTGTTCAAAAGTGTGCAAATGTGTTCATAGTTGTTCAAATGTGTACAAGGGTGTTCAAAGTTGTTCAAAGGTATTCATAGGTATTCATGGTTGTTCAAAAGTGTTCAAAGGTGTTCATAGTTGTCCATAGGTGTTTATAGGTGTACAAAGTTGTTCAAACGTGTTCATAGGTGTTCACAGTTGTTCAAAAGAGTACAAAGATGTTCATAGGTGTTCAAAGGTGTACAAAGATGTTCATAGGTGTTCAAAGTTGTATAAAGGTATTCATAGGTGCTTAAAGTACTTGTGAGTTGTAATATACTATAGTCTATACTCTAAAATTTATACTTTATATTATATAACTTAAACTATATTATTTATATAATATATTTTAAACTTTATATTATAAACTCGATTAAAGTACTTGTGAGTTGTAATATGCTATAGTGTACACTCTAAACTTTATACCTTATATTCTACATCTTAAGTTATATTACTTATATCATGTTAAACTCGATTAAAGTACACATTTGTACATCTAACTTTCATGTTGTGTACACCTTTGTACACTTAAAAAAGAAGTAACCAAAAGAAAAACCCAATTCGTCAAGACTTATACCTTAAATCACAATATGAACTCACTTACTTAGTCACTCCCCCCAGCATGTTGCCTCTCTCAACCTCTAAATCGTCGACACTCACCAAAGCTCTCTCTTCCCGTCGTCGTTCTCTCTCACTGCCTGTTGCCTTTCTGAATCTCTAAATTGGCAACACTCACTCACCAAAGCTCTCTCTCACCATCGCCACTCTCTCACTGCCTAATGCCTCTCTCAATCTCTAAATCATTGACACTCAATCACCAAAGCTCTTCTCACCGTCGTCTCTCTCTCTCACTGTCGTCAAAAAGAGCAATAACAACAAGTTACCATCACTCCTTCCCCTAAGCTTCGTTCGCTATCGTCGAGAAGAAGAAGAAGAAGAAAAAGAAGAAGAAGAAGAAGAAGAAGAAACAAAGGTCCTGTCTTTTCTCTTCAATGTTTTGCATGTTTGAGTGTTGCATGTTCGATTTCTCGGAATCTCTACTCTTTCATTTCCAGGTTAAGAAATGTTTTAAAACCCCTTTTGTTTGGTAATTATGTTTTTGATTTGTGAGTAATGTTTAGTTAAATTGTTTTGGTTAATTGGGTTCTCTCTTTCAGCGTAGTTTAGTTAAATTCTTCAAATCTTTTTCTTATTTTCTACAATCACATATAAAAATGATGTAACAATGAACAAGATGATGTATGTACTATCCAATATCAATAAGTGTTAGAATAAAAGGGAGACCAATTGTGACAGATCAAATCTACTGCATATTGCTAAATTTCTTGGATTTTTTTCCTTTCTTTCCTTTTTTTTAAATGAGTGAATTAGTTAGTCTTAGGGGTGTTTGGTTCCGAAAATTTGGGGGTGGGAATCGTATTCCGATTCCAATTCCTACTGTTTGGTTCACTTAAAAGTCATTTTGATTCCCATTCTTTTGAGAATGAAATTTTCCCTTAACATTATAATCTGATTAACAATAATCTCATTAACAGGGGCACCACCCCGTTAATTATATACTCATTACCCTATAATCACTTTTTTTACGCCTCTTCTCTCACGTTGCCTCATCCTCCTCCCATCCTCTCCTACCCACCATTATCCATTTTTTCACGCATCTCTCCGATCATCAAGGCTTTTCTACCACCATTAACGTTGTCCAATTATCTATATTTGACTATTCTCTCTCTCTCTCTCTCTCTCTCATGTGATCTCAGATCTGGATTATCCACCTTTACTCAAACGACCACACCATCGTCGTGACCCTTTTCTCTATTGCCACTCTGTCCCACCTTCACAATAATTTGAATAAGAAAAAATATCTTTCCATACTGAGCTATGTGACACAATTGGATTAATTTAGATTACTAGTTTGGAATGTTTAGAATATAAATGATTTTGCAATGAAACAATTTGTGCTTTTGTTTTGTCCTTGCAACTGAAGCTTTTACGGTGGTATTTCCACTATTGGAGCGTCATTTAATGTTGATGGAAAGTAAGCCAATCTCTTTTCACTAAAAAGAGTGGAAAACGTTATTTTAATTAAGTCGAGAACTTACTGGGTAATAAAAAGAGAATTTGATTTCAATTGGATTAATTTTTTTCAGAAACGTTTTTTTTCTTTTTTCCTTCAGTGCATATTGTGAGGACATCCACTATGGTTATATTTATTATAAGTATAATTATCATGTCATATTAATTTTTTTTATTAAATTCTCTTTTTATAATTATATTCTTTTTTATACTCGATTATAAGACTCATAATTACTTCACTCTTTATTTAATTTATTTATAATATACAATTCACAATAAATATATTTATTTAATATACTAATTTTATATTTTTATATAAAATAAATTACATTTTTAAAATTTTATTTTAAATAAATTATTTATGTAAAATTTTTGAAAATAATATTTTTTATTAAATTAGTGTCGAGTGAACACATATGAAACAATTGGTAAGAAACAATAAAATACATTAAGTAAAAAAAATTAAAATCGCAAGACGCCTTTTAACCGTTGGAAAAAGTTTGAAAAAAACAAATAAAAAAAAAAAGAGGACCGTTGTAGGTCCAGTGGAGTCTACTGTCAGTAGAGCCACCAGAACATGCACTTGGTGCAGACCAAGAACATGTTCCCTCATACACTTCCCTATGAGAGTGTACGAGGGAGGGGGCTAAATATCTTGCCCTTTCCCTATTGATTGGTGAGTAATGTATTCCTTTTTCCTTTAGCGCACGTTGTGAGATTGTTTATGTGAGATTGTTTAGTTAAATTATGTTCTTGATTTGTGAATAATTTTTAGTTAAATTATTTTTTCTGTCTATTTCGGTGCACTTTGTTCTCTCGGTGCTCTTTGGCTTTCAGCTGCAGTGTTGTTGAATATGAAATTCTTTTTTTTTTGTTGACAGAACAAAGGTCTTTTGAAGTGTTGTTGAACCAAAGATGTGCTCTCAGCAATTCCTCTCTAGCAAACCGACGACATTCACAGGTATGGTTCATTTCTTTTTGGAGATTTGTTGTCTATTAAATCTATCTAAATTTGTCCATTATTATTTTTTTGACAACTAATTCATATTATTTTTATGTTATCTTTGGACGAATCAATCAAGTAACAAGCAAAAAACTCCAAGCGCGGCCAATTTTTCAGATCCTCTGGTCACGGCTGGGTCTTAAATTTGGGATGCAATAGAAAGTGAAGATATATCTGTACCTAAAACTAAAAAAAAACATAGATTTGGATTTTGGGATAATTTTTAGATGTTGAGTTTATATTTTTACAGAATTAAGGTTTGTTTTTATTTTTTATTATGTTCAGATTATTTTTTATTTGTACTTATTATTTACATCCAATTAAAAATTAATTTGGTTTGTTTATATTTTTATAAAGTTAACAAAGGATCCAAGTATTCTTCCAAGTTTAGCTGGTCAATTAAATTTAGAATGAGAATCTTAAATTTCTCAAGAAAAACAAAATATTAAAGTGTTGTTTTATATTTATGATGTCTTTAATTGTATTTGAGATTTATTTTTATATTATTGTAATTTGATTATATGTATAAGATATGATAAATATGATATTTTTGTATTTAAATTGAATTTTATTAGAAAAAATCTTCGAAAATCGAATCAAAGCTGACCCATTTCCTCTTAACCGAACTGAAAATTTAGAGATTTTAGAGATTCGGTTCAATTCTGATTCATAGAAAACCAAAATCTCCTTCAAATCTCTGACCGGACCGGACCGACCCGACCGACCGGCCATGAGCGTCCCTAATTTGAACTACCACCATTGGCTCACAACTTAGAAAACACACACACACGCACTCAGTCAGTCACTCAAAATACACAATTGTAGCCCTAGCGGCACCCACACACACTCTTCCTCTCGGCTCTCACTCAAACAACCCTAGCCCACCTGTCCGCCGCTTTTCACTCAAAACTCGACGCTCCTATTAAAATTTGCGGTATGTTACTTAACTTCGATTTTTTTTGTTTCTTTGTTATTTTCAATTATTTGCGGTAGTTAACTTCGATAAGTGTTATTCTAAGCCAAGAAGAATTCTATTATCAAGTCTGTCTTGAATTTTACAAGGATCTGAAGCTTATGGAAATTAATTATCAGTCTAGATTTCTTTTGTTGACGACTTAAGTTGCGATATTTAATCATTGCTTGTTTGTATTCATAGCTTCTTGTAACATTGTCAATGGCAGTGACATAAGTTTATAATTTGTCAAGATCTGTGGTTTTTCTCTTAAGAATCGGAGGAACCAAGTAGCTTGTTACATCTAATGTGATTCTAGGTTGTTTACTTCTACAATGGAGCTTCATGCCATTGATCCATGATATTGTGCAGAAAGACTTGTAGATTTGTGTAAACTAAGTTTATTTGGAGTATACATCTCATTATTAAAGAGAGACTTTTAGTGTTTACTTTTTTTTTATCTTATTTAACTTCTTATATTTGAAATTGAAGACCAAGAGTTGCTTGTTTGTTATATTGAGATTTACATTATGAAATTGTGATTTTTGATCATGGATTGTATATTTTTTTTTATGTTTGACGTTGTTTGGTTGTGCTTAGAGTAGTCTAAGATGCTTAATTAGTTAGAAACTAAAGCAAATTTTATCATTTGTTGTAATCTTTAACTAGCTCATAAACGAGCTCAAGTCGAGCTTACACAAAATTAAAACGCGCTTGAGCTTTGTGTTTTATCAAGCTCAGACGAGCTTATGTCAAATTGACCTCGAGTATACCCTTAAACTAGCTTTTTGCGAGCCGAGCTTGAGTTGGTCGCGAGCACTTAAAATATATTAACGAGTCGGGCTCGAACAGAAAAAAAGCTTGAGTCGAGCTCGAGCTCGACAAATTTATAGCCGAGCCTGAGCCCTCTAAAACTTGGCTTGAGCCACCTACTCCGAACATACCATTAAGACGACACCGTTTAGAGCGATATATAAATCACTTTTGTAATCTCTTGAAACCCTATACTACCATCCCTTTCCACTGATCCTTGCCCCTCACAGTCGTAGGTCTGCCGTCTTTCTCCCATCTCAGACCGACTTTTTTTTCGGTCTTTCATATCGTCGTCGACCTTAGTCTCTCTCACCGTCTCCAACTGTTGCTTAATGGTAAAGTCGCATCAATTTAGCTTTAAAAAAATTATGATTGGTTCTGTAAAATTTGTTTTTTTTTTTATCATGCCTTTCTTTTGCATTCTGCAGAAACTAATCTAAATTATATTTTCTTTTGATTGTATAAAGTGTTTTTGTTCTCTTTTCATAGATTGATTCATTGAATCCATTGAGTGTCACTTGGGCAATCTATACATTAATGGTTAGGAATTGGAAAATGGTGGTTCAGTTTTGATATATGTTCAGTTACTGCTAATCAACTACTGTTAAACTTTGTTTTTTTTGCTCTTTTAGTTTCTCCTATGTCATAATTAACTTCTCAAAGAGTTCTAGTTTTTGCTGATTCTACGGTATAATATATATTAATTAACGAAATGTTGTGGTCTGCAGTCTGTATGTTAAGATGTCCGCTTGCATGAATCTGATATTTCCTGTTTTACATATTACATAATAGTAATTTAGGGTGCTGTTGGTGGGAATGATTGATTTGAGTCTTCATGAGGATAAAATGGTCTCAATGTTTGTAGTGAGTCAACTAATGAATTATGTGTAATCTATTATATGACAGAGTTTGAGGCATTATAGTATTGAGTACTTTAAGATAATTATATTTTTGTTTTTTTTTGCTAATTCTGATTTCCTTTTTGTTTTACATTCAAATGGACAACATTAGTTAGTAGTTATGTAGTGACGATTGATCAACAATTTGACATTCGATGTGTATTTGATTTATCACTTTCCTTTTAGTTTGGTTATTTGAAGTATGATCGACAAAATGTTCTTATTACAGAGTTAAGCTAATACTTAGTGGTGTGAAAGAACATGAAGAAGAAGCAGCACCAGACAGATGATGATGCTGGTAGTAAGGGAAAGAACATGAAGAACAAGCAGCAACAGACAAATGATGATGCGGGTAGTATGGGTCTTAACTTCAACTTTAAGAAAATCATGCAAGAGGTTGAATTCTTAGGTACTCATGATCCTAACTTTACTCTTTGAACCCTCTTCTTCATTTATCTTGTTGTTTGGTTTAATCTTGTGGCAGCAAATAAAATATATGCCTTTAGATTGTAACCCATAGATGTATGCATACAATAATTGAAGGCGAAGCAAACTGCTTTGAAATTCTAGCAAAGATGCACTTGTGTTTTTTGGTCTGTGATGTAATTCTATTTGATTTACTTTTGACTAGATGTGTTTTTTCTTTCTTTTGCTTACTTTGGGCTTTTCTGTTTGCGATAGGTTCCTCAGCACGTACATGGAAAGAGCGGAAAGAATTAGAGAACCAGAAGGTGGTTAAACTTGGGGGGAAGGTAAGAAGTTTGTACGTGAGAACCCTCATTCAGAGAAGGGGAATTCTTTCAGTCACTAAGACAATGTTTCTTCTTTGCGACATTCTAAAACTGCTTTTTGCTTGTCCATAACCCAGACACAAAAGCAGCAGAGACTGCCATTAAGTGCAGCGCGTCTGCCAATGAAAAACCAAAAGGCAAGAGAAAACAAAATGCTTCAAGAGGTGATTTGACATTCTTACAATTTCTCGTTGAGTTAACTTGTTAGACAATGAGAGTTTATTGCATTGTGCTAATTGAACGGCATGTTCAGAGGTTGATGTATGGACAACATGGAGGTAAGCCGAGCAGTGTTAGTAGAAGAGTACTAGAGAAGCGCAAACCAGAGGACATGGTGCTCAAGTCAATTGAAGGTAATTTTAGAAATGGAGTACTCGATGTAAAGCATATGTTGAAATCTGGTCCATCTAGAGACGATCCTTCCAATAGTCATGTTGCTCGTAAAGGGAAGAAGGGAGGTGGAAAGAAAAACAAGGGTAAAAAGAAAGGCGGAGGCAGGAAGCGTTGCTGAACATATCTACCTAGTTAACTCATGTAAGAGTGAGTGATTCTGTCTTGACTGAGCTTTTGAGAGGAGAGGAGTGCGGTTTAAGGCGGAAGAAGAGAGTTTGAGGTGACACGGTGTCGTACTAACGCAGCAGTTTTATAGCGACACTTGATTTTGGGGATGGGATGGAGTATTGTGCTTAATGCTTTATTTTTGTTATATTTCACATTTGTTTCGGAAAAAAAGAATTCATTATTAGTACTGCTCTGTGCTCTCTGTACGACAAGCTCCATGTAAATGGACACCAAATTCATCACATATTTATAACAATAATGACAAATAGAAGTATTACTTTTCTCTGAACCTTGAAAGTGGAATGTACAATGCAGTATTAGACCAAACACCAGACCCAGAAGCTTCAGTTAGACATGAAGAAATCAATCAAATCTCCTTGATACTTGATGATTTTGGTCCAAGGCGTCCTTCATGACGAAACATCCAGAACAGCATATAACTTCATTGCTACTGTCAAAGACTCAAACAGATCATAGGTGTCATAAATATTATTACCCGGCAACTGGGTTGCTTGTTATTGTCAGAAGTGAATATAGGCATGCAGGTATTAAGTGCTTGCCTGTCAGAATCCACTCTCATCAATTTGCTCTTCCTCCGGAACGACGCCGTCCAACTCTTCGTCTGCCAAGACATGGATCCTGCACGGAATTGGCGTTGGCAATTGGAGCGCATGCATATCTGGGTCGATCCAGAAGGTTTCGAAGCCGGTCGTCGGTATCGTACCCGCCCGGTATGCTTCGTCTTGGTTTCAACGCATGATCCAGGTCACACCCGTTTTTGTTTCTCTTCAATTTCGTTTCTTTTTTTGGAGGTGTAAAGATTGTTAATTTTGGGTAGGGACATGAGTTTGTAGATTTATGACGACGTTTTTGAAATTTTAGATTGAGAAGAAAAGCGCGAAATTTTGGATTTAGTGCTAATTTCTTCAGTTAATGATGTGCAGAGAACGTGGGAACGGGCGAGACTTGCATCTACTTTGGATCACATAGGTTAGTTAGCTCAACTGAAACTTCATCTGATTTTAT
>CAODLS011350811.1:0-14754 GCA_948243855.1 Flueggea neowawraea | reverse complement strand
AATATTCCACCTAGAGATGTATTTCAATACAACCTAAGAAATTCGGCCAACATTTTATTTCCCAAATAAAATATAAATTAAGCCATGCATTTTATTTCATAAATAAAATGCCTATTTCTTTTGTTGACCAAGTCAAAACTCCTTCTTAGTTAACTAAGTCAAAAAAAATCTTTCTTTTGTTGACTAAATCAAACAAACTATTTTGACTATGTCAAATGAATTTTAATTTGTTTTAAAACTATTATAAAACAAATTATTTCATCATTAAATAATAGCAAGACACATCATAAAATATATAGCACAGTTCGTGAGTGTGTGACCTTGTAGGTCCGCTCAATATTGGCAGTAGGCCAAAATAACCATTTAGGTCGACCAGTCATAAGCAGGCTCTAGCAAGTCATTATAACTACCCAACATGAGCGAATTCGATGACTCGACAAAACCTAATGCACAACTCGATATTTAGTCATTTTGTCACACGATATCTCGATTAAGCATAAAGCATGGATCATGTCATCTTTATATAGCTTAATCAAACATTTCTTGATACCCAAATAGACTGACCAAAACAAATGATATTGATAATCCCTATCAATTTCATTCGAGCACGGCCATGCATTTCATCAGTCCTACTTGTTAAGTGGCCAAGATATATCTCACTCAAATAAGAGCGAGACAAATTCCTTTACTGTCACTCACATTCCTCCACATGATTTACTATATGTCCAATTATAACTTGTATTACCATCATGTTACGGATGATGTTGAACTATATCAAAACATAAAGATCCTTATATAGGAATCAATGGTGAATTCGACTCAAATATCACTATTGCGAAAAAAATACTGATGACATATATTCCATGCAATATTTCTCATAGTAGGCTAGTCCAATATCATGTTTCCAACATGTATCTATGTTTTGAGTAACATCCTATGTCTATAATCAGTAAAACATGATAATCTCTCAGAGTGCATACTAGTCTTAACTCATTATTATTCCCATGATAATGAATGACCAGGGACAATTTAGAATAATGTTCTTTTATCTTAATGTTTTATTATCAAGTCACACACTTGATAATATAAGACAAAATCAACTATTCATGGATACTTTTATGAAGTTAATGCATTACAAAATAACATGATAAAATATGTGCCAAAATGAAAAACCTCGCATTTATTAAATAACAATATAAATGACAATGTACATATGATTGAGTTAGGGCATATCACTAACAGCTTCAACAACTAATATTTTAGTAATAAATTCAACGAATATTGCTAACGAACTCCATATCAAACTAAAAAATATAAATGTTTGTCATTTTGATCTTTTGTATATGATTTTTTGGATTTGTTTAACAATAATTTTTGCTGAGATTGAAGACTTACAACATGATAAAAAAAACTTAAGTGACTTAATTAATATAACGTGTCAAGCAAATGACCGAGCGATTTATTAAGCCAATTATCATTTGTTGGATAATCACTAAAATTTTACACTGTGAAGGAGCAATTATTAAAAAATATTAATGAAGCAAAAAGTTGATCTTCTATAAACCAAAATCATTCATTCATTTATAATTAAAATATTAACAAATTCAATAATAAAAACAAACTTTACAATGACAATCAATTTGATTGTGAATTTATTAGTTCATAAGCCAATTCTAAAAATTGCACTTATTTATGGCAATTAATTTGTAGGGACATTTGATAGATCAAAATTAATAAAAAAAGGTCGATATATATGATCAGATAAAAACAATAGCAATAATATAAAAAATAATATAAATATTTTTTAAAAAAATATACATTGTTACGGTGAATATTAAACAATATATGTACATATAGTATTTGTTTTTAAAATGTGCAATGGAGGGTTACTTAAAAAAAAAAGCTTAATTTTTATATTTTAATTTTTTATCGTATATTTTATTAATTATCATATAAATTGGTTAATTGATATAAATATCTAATGTAAACATATTTATTATTATTTTTATGACACATCTTTGTATGATAACATTTCAACGTATGTATTATGCTTTATATTAATATATAGATTGCACAATGTTCACGTTTTTCATTGTAAACAATAAGACTAAAACAAAAAAAATAAATAAAAAGGAAAAAAAAGTCGATTTTAGCTTTTATTTTGCATTTAACCTTTTTAAGTCAATAATTCCATATTTTGTCTTAGCATAACTGATATAACTGACACACAATGGCGAAACTAACAATTGAAAGAAATGATTGTAAAAAAAAATCGAAAGAAATGGAGTCAGTGCTAACATGGAGTAAAATAAAATAAAAAATTGTAACAAAAAATATGACAATATTATAGCATGATAAAATTACATTAAAAGGAGTTAAAAATATAAAAACGAGTACAAATCAAGCGACATTCGTGTTTGTGGTACGAGATAATTGATTCCTATGACCATCTATAATTTGAAAACGATTAAAAATGAATTTGTTGTTAATAGTTGCAAATATCTCTTTCTTGACGAATACCACTAAACTATCATTCGCTCTGGTTAAAAAAAAAAGAATTACAAATACAAAGATTGCAAACCCCAGTGTAACTGTAGAATAGAGGTTGTGGGGTCAGCGGTAGGGGCTGATAGGAGTCTGCGGTCGACCCACCTCTCTCTGCCACTAATCACACATATCTTATAACATGTATTTATCAAATGCAATATCGGTAAATTAATAGAAATAACATATTCTAATTTTTCGACCAAAAAAAAGTATTCTAATTGAGATCGTAAATAATAAAAAAGAGAGTAAAATTTGCGTTATAAATTTATAAGTAAAAAATTAGTGACATAAATAGTTTCTCTAGTAAGTTTTTTTCCCCTAATACATGCAAAACTCCTTGAACTTGTATTGGTTGTGCACTTTCTCCCCAAACTTTACAAATGATTACGTACCCATTTGAACTTGTTAAAAATCATCACGAAATCCCGAATAGACGCGTTCGACATTAACACACTTGACATGCCTTAAAAACGCCAAAGCAGATATAAAAAGCAAATCCAAGTCTGAATTTTAAGTCCAACTCGACAAACCCACTCAAACCGATCCGACCGGACATAATCCACTAACCGACCAAGACTAAACCCTAACCAACTCCAGAAACTGATCCGACCGGACTCGTAATTTGTCAACCGACCAAACTAGTGACCAAACTGCACAAACCGACCAAACCGTTCTTCTTCTTCTTCTTCTTCTCCTTCTTCTTCTTCTTCTTCTCCCCAATCTTATTTTCCATCTGAAACTGAAATTGAAATCACAATTTCCTCTGTCATCTCTCTTTCTCCTTGCACTTCTACCAACTGCACAAACCGCCTCTCTTTCACTCCTCATTCTTCTTACTCTCTCTTGCTTTCTTCTTGTAGGTTTCAATTCCATTAATTGATTCCTCATTTTTAGATATGCATTTCGTTTAAAAGGAAAAAATATAAAGCATTAAAGAGTGGGTCTTGAAAATGCGAAAGCAAGGAAGAGATGCAATCTTTTTGTTTGTATTTTTTAAACTTTTATTTTGAGTCTAAGTTGTGTTGTTGGAAAAAAGAGTGGGTATCGCAATTTTTTTAGGGATTTTGATTGTGGGTCTTGTTAATTTTATTGCATGTGGCACGGTTCTTGTAAACTGTAGAAAGTTTTGGCATGGGTCACAGAGAGAGGAGGAGGAGGAGCAACTTGGAGATCTTGGTGCCGATTTTCTCTGGGTCGGAGAAGGCAGCGAGAGGGCGGAGAAGGGAATGAAGGCTGAGTGGGGAGGAGAGGAATTAGATGAAGAGGGAATGTTTTGCCGGGGAGGAGAGGAGTGGGCGGTTAGTGGTGGCGGCAGATAGTGTAGAAGAGATGAAGAGGAAGTGGTTGAAGCTGTTGTTGATGCCATTTTTTGTTGTGATGAGAGAGAAGCAATGAAAGGCTAGACAAATTTGGAGATCTCCACACCGATGTCTTACAACCTTTCTTCTCTTCCTTACAGTGATAGTGAAGATGATTTAAAGATTGTTTTGAATGATACCAGTCATAGGCAGATTGGCATGGACAGAGGAGGAATGATGGGCGATGACGACGACGAGGACGGAGACCCACTTGTTATCATTGCAAACGAAGTTGCGAATCAAGAGATGGAGGAGCAGGATTGGTCAGTGTTGTTGTTCTTCGCCTGGATTTTGAAGTTAGAAGATGAACTGAGTTTTGTTCTTCACATTCACCCCTTTGGAAATTGGAGATTCTTGGTCTCCTAAGTGCAATTGGTTTTTGAAATGTTCACCTCTATTTTTGGTTGTGTTGAAAAAATTTCCAAATTTAGATGTAAATTCAGTGATCTCTTATGTTATGAAGATTTATTTTTTTCTGTACTCAAGCTGGTGGTTAAATCGTGATATGTCTCTCTTTGAATACATTTGGTTTGCAGTCAAATATTGTTACTGATTCTGCACTTGACATGGCAAGAATTCTTCCTCCGCTTTCTTAGTAGTCAAATACTGTTACAATTGATATGTAATTCTTGGTGATTAAATCAATAGAGTCTGGTTCTCAATAAAGCTTTGATCTTTTACTTCTTTTAAAACAAAGCAAATAAATCAAGAAAGATAGAGAGATGGGTTGGTTTTATGTTGTTGCTCGGAGATGGAGAATAGTGAAAAGAGGGGGATAAGAAAGGTAAGAGAGAGATTTGACGCGCCTTCAAATAATTGGATTCATGCACATTACCACGTCAACATTCAATCATTAAAGTTGGTGTTAAATAGTTATATTTTCGATGTTTGAAAGGTAAAAATAGCAATTTTGTAAGTTCAAAAGATGCGCAAATAAACTTGAAGTTAAGAGGTTCACATATAGCTTTTTTTTCCAAATTCAATCAAGGGGTATTTTTTTCTATTTAAATTTTATAAAAATGACCCAAATTAGGTTCTTAACTTGAAGTTGAATTATGGGCTGAATATGGAACAAAAGCTTGATTTGGGCTTTTTATGCTCCTCCATAGTCGTAATGTGTAACGGATTTAGACTTTCACCAATGTTCGTTCAGCACTTGATCGCACTTTCACTCATAAGTTAATCTTACTCACTTTTACTAAGCTCTTAAGAAAAAAATTTAGAAATATGTAAGTATTGTATTTACACTTTTTTGATGAATTACAAATGAGCTCATTGGAGTATATATAAATATTCCACTTACTCGATAGATAGTAATGATCATTTTAATTCAATGGTCTACAATATTTCTCTAAAAAATTCTATATAATTTTAGCAAAACCTACATATTTACAAGACTCTACGATTTTCTAAAAAATTCCGCAGATGTCTGACGAATTCTTCGAAACTCAAGTGCGTTGGCATAACAAATAGCATGTAAAAGAAAATACAACAAAAAAGTGGGGCAAACAAAAACAGCTTTGAACACTTTCAATGCTCTACGGCTACAAATATCAAATCAATCACTTCTCTACCATAAACAAACCCACTTTGGATCTCTCTGTCTCTCTCTGTACTGTTTAATTACACTACAGAATGAACCAATCATCATCAGCACTGAAACCCCATGAAAAGAAATCGACCACGGCTACATTAGCTCATCCCAATAAGATGAAGAAGATGGAGAAGAGAAGCAAGAAGATACCTCAACAAAGAAGCGCATTTCAAAATCTCAGTAACGGCTACTTCATTGGCAAAAGTAAAGATGGAAACTTTGACAATAACAGTAGTAGAAATGCTTCTTCAATGTCTACTACTTCCTCCTCCATTGAAGCTCCAAAGGGTTGTCTCAGGTTCTTTCTCTCTCGCTCTTCCTCCTCCTCGTCTTCATCATCTTCTTCAAAAACAGCTTTTGATAATGTTAGTAGTAACAACAGTCATCATCGTCATGCAAAGGTGAAACCTTTATCATTAAAAACTCCAAAATCGGCTCCTAGTGCAAGACCCAATAAGGAAAACTTTTCCCGTAGAGGTTTCTTTCACAAACCCAATTCACAAAAAGTTGAGAAATTTAAGAAGAATCGATCTGGGAAAAACCCTAGTTCAAGAAATGTTCAAAGTTTTGGACTTGTGGACTCCAGTGGCAGTCCTGTAAATAAGAGGGAGTCTGAATTTGGAGTGTGTGATGCCGCAAATTTGACTCCTCTTAGTAAGGTTAATAGTGGGTTGTGTTTGAATTTTGTAGTTAATGATGATGATGAGAAAGGGAATGTAATAGTAACACCAAAGCTACAAGTAGTTATACTGAGACACCTCCAGTTCAGGCATCAGTGTCACCAGAGATACAATGTGGGTCGTCAATGATGTCTTTGGCAGCAAAGACTACTACACCTGCTTGTTATGGTGCTGGCCATTTAATGTCTGGAGTTTCTGACAAGAGAAAGTGTAGAGCTAGAGGGATACTGACTGTAGGAGTAGCTAAGGCTCTTGATTGTTTTGACAGTGATGATAGTGTTGAAATAGACAATGGTGTTCTAGGAGTTACTGGAAACTGTAATCTTTCTATGTTGCCTTTGCCTGCTGAGGCTTCAATGCATTGGCTCTTATCGCATTGCAACGAGGAGGATGAAGACGAGAAGGAGAATTCTGAGAATGGGTTTGATGGTTTCCAGAGTTTGGAGGAGTGTCCAATTTTCAATTCTCCAGCTTCAGCTTCTTCTGAGAGTATTGGTTTTTCGCCAAATTTATGCAATTGTAGCAATGACAGAAGTCTGAGAAGGAGGAGGACGAGCATGCCTATGCTTTCTCTTTGTGAATTGCAAGGGTGTTTGAGGCCTCCATTGTAAGATAATTTGAGTATTCCATGTTCTGAACCAGAGAAGAGCAAATGCCATATGGATGCAGACAAGTCTCCAATGTCTCTGGGTTCACTGGATAGTGGAAATGTGATTCAAACACCACAGTCAGATATGAGCTCAGAGACAGGAGTTGGAATGTCATGGTTATGTGCTGAAGACAATAGACAGAAACAGATCTTTGATTCTAAACTCAATGATGTCGCTGACCATCTTCAAATTGCTAGTTTATCATCTCCCAAGAGCCATGTTTCGATATGGGATCCAACAAGTTCTAGTTTTCAGTTTGATTGTTTGACTACTCCATCCAGTTCTGTAGATCTTTCAAGGTTTCAGAAAGTTTTGGATGATCGAGCTTCATGGTTCTCCAATTCTACCTTAGAAAATGTGTCACAATCTCAAATGAGGATCTCATGGAGGGAAGGACTGGTGAGTCGGATTTTTGCGATGGATGAATTTGATAGTTACAGATGCTTATCAGATGAAGAGGATGATGCCGAAGACTGCAACAATGATGGCTTAAAATCTCATCGAGGCACAGAATTTAATGTTGTTATTGCAGGTGATTTTGATTCAAATAGTGCTATGGAGTTGAAAGAATTTGTGGATAAAGAAAACAGGATTGACGAAAAAGCCAATAACAGGCTCCCCTGTGTCCTCAGTTACCATATTCTTGCGCAGAGTCTATAAGCACTGATGGAGGCGATCTGGTTCGTTCCGAGGATTCAGATTGGACAATATGCTACAAGAACCATTTGTTTCAAGTATAAATTTTACCTTCTCTTTTAATTCCTTCATTTAATTATAGATCTCCTGAAAGTGGTATTCGAGAACCCTTTGTTGTAATTATTTGTTTTTTAGTCATTTGTATTGACCTCTTTTCTTTTTCTGAGGAAGGTTTTTTATTTATTTTTTAATAAATGAAGAAGATGTTCCTCTTCAATAGTAGCTCTTTGGTTGTTTCTGCACTAGGAAATAAATCTTGGTCATATTAATACTCATGATGCTACTGCAGAAAATAATTTAAATCAAACAAAAAAATTGATAAATGTGTTAACTGATATGAAGCTCAGTGCTGTGAAGAGAAAGAAGCATCCTTATGATTGTACCTTTGAAGTTTTAATTCTGTTGGTAGGAAGTTAACTGAATAATTATCTGCTTCATTAGATAAGGATTTTTATGTAATGAATTGAGAAACTTCCTATGCCAAATTTGGTTATTTTGTGGGGTTATTTGTTACAGAATACACTTGAGACAAAAACTATATTGAAAACTGTCATTCTATTTATAGTCTGGTTCTATTGAAAACGGAGATAAAAGCTGTAACTCGAAGTCTTTTTGCACAGAACTTGGTGTTAGTTTAGTATTACAAACCAGAAAGGTGAATTCACCTACCTCTAATGCCAAATTCTGGAAAACAAATGTGAAACAAGAGTTCGGAAAAGGAGGAGAGATCTACAATGTTGAAGTTCCACTATCCAGAAAGGAAGGAACTCGTTATGGCTTTTGCACGGAATAATAAGTAGCTAAGCAATTTCTATAAGAGGAGCATTTGCTGATTTCATAGATACAGGATAGCCATAACTTGAATTAGTTGTCATATAGAAATCCTATACTGCTTTCTGTTCTCACTTTTATGCAGCTGTGACCAGCTTGAAGCAGAAGTTATGCGGTAGCCAGTATCAAAGATCAATTTAAAACAGAGAGGCCAAATGATTTGCATGTAGACCTTAGTCATTTGTTAATGCTCTTGTCTTTGAATGAATTTATACATGTGAATTAGCAGCTCCTTGTTCTGGTAAACTATCATATTTCATGAATTTGGTTCACTCTTTTCTAATATTACATATGAACAAACAATATATTCAATTTTGTTCATTTAATACTTGAATTCTACACTTTGCTGCATCAGAATCTTTCTTATACTTGTACAATGTTTTCTGTTGCAGTGAATATAATCTTCTTTGATACAGGAACATAGGGGTAGAGCCTTTTTTTCCTGTCTCTGATATCTGACAAAAGTTCTGTTATGCTTTGTAGGCAGAACATGGAGGAGATGTAACTCTGTAGCCAGCAGAGAAAAACCTAGTGTTGCAGAGATTAAGGCATATCTTTCTGGGTTTTGTTCTTGTTGTGGTGTCCAACTGCACTAAAAAGCAGATAATGGCTGATCGATATAGAAAACTGAAATTCCGGCAATCTTTTATTTCAGGTAACATCTCCAATACCCATTTAAGCTTTCCAGTTCTCATGCAAAAATAAATATATTAATGAAAGTTGCAAAGGGTTGTTTTGGTATTTTATTGATTTATCTTATGCGAGTTATGCTAATTGATTGAAACAGCTGATAGACAAAGTCAGATTTGAGGCCTTATTCAGTTGCACTGTAGGAAGTTTTGTATAATGATGGAAGCTATCTTAAATAGTCTATGGTGAAGTCATAAATAATTTGATGCTGTATTTTTTCTTCTTCTCGTTTTGCTGTGAATTTGGCAAGTACAGTGATATAGCACAAAAGATTTAGGCTCTTCATGAATAATTTCTTTCTGGACTCGCTGATGTTCATGTTCCATTAAAATTATTGATAGAACAGTGATATAGCACGAAAGATTTAGGCTCTTCATGTATTCCATAGTTGATAGTTTAAAAAGAAAAATAAGACTTAATTAATGTTATATGATTGAGAAAAACATCAACATCTAATATCTTTTATTGAGACTTGTCAACTGACCTAAACTAAATCTTATCATAATTGACATGTCATCTTAGAAAGCTGATAATAACACACTAAAGAAAAGTGTCTCCAATTTGATCTTAAATATAACATTGATTGGGTTAGACTTGTATCTTTTGTTGACAAAATCCAAACAACATAAATATTTGGTAGAAAAACAATATTTTTGGTGTCTAGTTATATGCAAACAGCTTATTTACGTAGTAAGGGAAGGGGAAAGAATTATTAAACTACATACTACTTAAAGTTAAATGATCTTCACATGATGGCTTTCTTATTTAATATAGGACTTTTTATTGCAGTAGGCATGTTTATGATAATATTTCTTTAGTTCTCCATAACTACACTGGAAAAAACCTACTAAGAGGATTAGGTAAACAAGAAACTCTTATATCGACAGTCTTTTTTTTTTGTTGAATCATCCTGGATCCAGATATCTTTTTTATATCTGACTAATCTAAATTCAAACCGAGTAGGACTTTTGTGAGGTTTGGCTGTTGTATCAACCCATCTTTGCCGGCTAAGATCTACTGGTTACTGTGATGGAGAGAAATAAATACACTAATTACCTGTCAGTACTTAGCAGCCTCTTTTATTTGACAAAATGGACCAAGAAAAGGCCTTTTTTATTCATTTTTCTTAGAAGGCAACAGTGACTCCAGATTCCAGAACATGGTTATTATAATGAACTTAGAAACAAATGCTGCTTAAGTGCAAATGACTGTGAGTCATAAATGCTGGAAAGTATTTTCAGTGGAATGGCTGAAATTTCAGAATTCATATACACAAGCTTCAGAGTATTTAATATTGATGAATTCTACTTGCTTTACTTTTTGTGACCAAATTTTTACATGGTTGCTGTTTGTGTGTCACAGAAGACTGACCAAGTCAACAAAAAAAGAGGAACAATTTTGAGAAGAAACTTCTGTGGCTATATACACATATCTTTTCTGCGTGTCAAACACCTTGCCACATCACTGGAATTTTATTCTAAATCAATCTTTAATTCTATGTAGTTTTCTTTCTTGCTGGCCTCTCTGGTATGATCATAGAATGCATTTTTTTAGATTTCTTATATAATTGAATACACTGTGGTAAGATTTCATATCTATATTTGCAAACATTATTGAGAAAAAAATGATTCTGCTTAAGGGTATGTTTGTTTTATTTATTTATTTTTATGGAAGGTTTGGAGGATGATAGGGCATTATATAAAGTCAATAAAAAAGATTGACGTGTAAGACTTTTTGTGCTCTCAAACAAGAAAAATGCTTGTAGAAAGTATAAATCACTCTCAGCTCTCCACCAAACCCATTAATCTAAAAACACCCTTCCGACACCTACCATTTGTTCAAATACTGACACATTTCTTGACTTCCTTCTTCAGCTTTCAGCAAACAAGACATAAACAAGAAACTCAACACAAGTTCAATAATGATGGAGGGTCTAATTCCTCTGGTGTACAAGGCAATCAAGAAGAATCAAACTCGCCGGCGATACGAGTGTCTGTCTTCTGGTGTTGCTCAGAGCTACAACACTGCTGAGTTTTCCATCAATGACAAGCGAAATGAGCTGTTTCTGACAGCATCTTCTGATAACTTTGCAGATAGGAAACCGAGTCATCGGAGATACAAATCTGTTGAAGATTTTTCAGGTCATTTTTCGCCAATGGATCATAGAACAAGCGTTGGTGATCCTCAAGAGAAGCAGCTTGTGAGGTTCAGGAGCCACAGATTGTTTTCATGTGTATCTGGTGCATAAAGAATCAATCTTTCTTGGTATTGCTTTGCTATATTCATACAACTCAAAATGTTATTCTGCTAAATCTTGAATTTTTTTCCTTTTTGGTCCTTCTTCTGTACATTTTTACATTTCAGGTCAAATTTTCAACTGTGTTTAGGTTCTGATATACATTAACAGAATCAAAGGGTGTCTATTAGTTGAATTTCCAGTGGTGAATACTTTTCTTTAGATGAAAATGGATGAAAGATTTGGTCAATAATTTGAACTTTTCATGGTTGGTTTGTGGGTGGTTGGATTGTCTATTACTTTCCAGGTTCATAGGCACTTGCACCGAGTGGCCACAGATTTTTCAAGCACTTGTGATTGATCAATTAATTGCCAGACTGTCAAAAAAATTTGTCTTAAAAAAGGTGAGGTGCAACTTGTTAAACAACGGTGTATTCAATGCATTCCAATATTCCAACACTACACCTAAAATTGCAAATATACCATTTAATGTTTATAACTAATCATTATAAATAGAATGGGTCAAATATTTATGTCGTTAGGCAAGTAATTAAAGGGTTTAATACTCAATTTTTCTGTTAAGTATGATTGGTTCAAGGGGTTGAAATCTAAAAATATAAGTATGCTGTGACTCATGTAAATATGATAAGGATGTGTTGTCTTGTGAAGAAAGGAAGCAAAAAAAAAGAAGGGAAAATGACTTAGTATATTAGGCGGAACATTTTATACTATGTTTGGGAGAAAGGTTTTGATGGGAAAGGAAAGATTATGAGGGGTTTTAATTTTTTAGCATTTGTTTGGGAAGGATGGAAATGTAAGAGCGAAGGGTTATGAGGTAATTTGGAGAGTTTAGATTTTGAGTTAAGTTTGAACATATTTTCAACACTCCAAAATAGTGTTAAGGAGGGTTGAGAGTTTTGAAAGAAAATAAAATATTTTTTGTGATAAAGATCTTGAATCAGTACTCTTTGCACAACGATGAAGCTTCCAACGAACAAGATGGATGAAATAAGATTACAAATATTGTGGAATTGTTTTTAAATAATGGCCTCTCTTTTTTTTTCTATCAATTTGATTAATTCTCAATTTACAATTTACTTATCTATAAAAAAATTTCTCAATTTACATGTCGTTACTTCCATATAATTAATTATGATACTAACCTTAGGCTTAATTTTTTTGGAGTATGTTTATTGTTAGATAATTTTTTTTATAATCTAGTTTGCTAATGCAATGTACCAATTTCTTATCCTATAATATTATAAAGTTTTTTTTGCGATTATTGTACATTTTGAATAATAAAAAATTTTAAGAAAAAGAAAATACCATAAAATAATAGGAACATATAATTCTTTATTACAATATTTAGGGATAAATTTAGAAAATAATTGCTTAACCCATCACAACTCTTCCATCCTAAACAAATATAATAGTTTATTAACATTTTATTTACGATCCATTTGTCTAAACAAACTAAAATTTTTAGAAAATATTTCATTTTATTTCAGTCCAATCCAATCTATACTAACTCTTTTAATCTGTTCTGACCCCTTCTTACAAGTAGAGTATTAAGTTTGCAGTGTTGCTAACCATTTGATCTTATTTGCGCCAATACTATATTTGCGGAACTAATTCCCCATATGCCAGATTTGTGTCACTCTTATTTTATTTATGTCCTCGTCTCTCTCATGGCACTACTAAGTGGTCATTCACCTCACTTCTAAGTGATGTGTAAATTATATATTATATCTCTCGATGATCACTAGACCATCGTGTCTAAGATATTGTTTGTTTTTGAACTTGCAATTAATCTTCACAATTTTACCTTAAAAAGACACCTTGGTGATTTAATTGAGAAAAATACTTATAAATGATTCTTAATTTTGATTATATTTTTAAATTATTTTCTTTATTAGTGGAATCACAAGACGATTGCTCGTTTGACAAGTAGTAATATATAGCATATTTGAGAGCATATAGTATAAAAAACACACAATATGGTTGTTTATGTAGCATATATCATGTTGTTAATTTTTTAAAATATTCTAATATGTGAAATATCATTACTACCCTCATTTACAATTACTTTTAAATAACATAACATTTTGAAAAAGGATAAAATAAAAAATTTATTTTATTTCACATAAAATAATTTCTTATTTTTATTATTTAAAAATATATAAACTCTATATGCTAAATACACCAAATGGTACTCTTCCAAACGAACTATTAAGTGAGTGTCATGTCTTTTTTTGCGATTAAAGCCCATTGGTCCTTGTACATTTTAAATTTGATAACTTGGTTCTTTTAGTATATTTTTGTCAAATGAGGTCCTAAGTCCACAGTAATGATTCAATTAACATATCAAATCGTTATGCTTTCGAATAGTTTGAGGTTGGTCCAGATCGAGGGATATTCTATCTTTCTCTCCCAAATCTGGAGATCGACGACTTTTCTATGGTTGTTGGTGGTGGTGGTCGGCTTTGGCGGTGGATGATGGGCCTATTGTTGTTGCCGGTGGCGATCGGCGTCAACATTTTTGTTATTGCTATGGGTGGCTGTCGGTTTGGATGGAAGGCTACGATTTGGCTGTTATTGTTGGTGGTTGCTGGTGGTTGATGACTGCATCGATGTTTGGAGTCCAGATTCGGCGAAGGACGGTAGTCTTCTGGTGGTGGACAACGTTGATTGGGGGCATAAGGGTTTCATTGTGGCTTTCAATTTCTGGTGTTTTTGTTCCTTGTTGCGTGCGGCTTGGATTTCAACTTCCTTAGCGGTTGGATGTGCTGCTATGTTTGTGCCAATTGCACGTTCGCATTAGCAACAGATGCAAAAGCCATCTTCGTTGGACTCCTCGTCGTGATAAGACTTTCTGCCTTTGGCAGCTATTATGATCGCTTTTATTTTGCGAATTATGTTGTTTCTCAGTGTGTTGTATTTGCTAGTTTTGTCATTTGGCGTATTGTTCTGCCACTTTGTGTTCTTTGTTATTCTGTGGCTCTTTTGTAATATCGACTATTCGGGTTGAATACAACATTTCATTATTGACAAAAAAAAAAAGAGAATAGTTTGAGGTAAAAAAAGAAAATAAAAACATTCTTACAAAGATTACATACGATGGAAAAATTTCTAAATTTCATGTAAACTATTAAATTAGTATAACACGAAATGTAAATTTATGTAAATATTATTCTACACACCTCCAATTCTCAAAATTTCTTGCAAAGATAAAAGAGAATAAGAGTTTTGAAAATACATAAAGGACTTTATTATTGTAATACCCCGAATAATTTTTATAATTATTTTTGGATAATTATATTTAGAGTAATTATTTTGAATAATTATTGGTGGATAATTAGTTTTGGGAATAATTATTTTTGGATAATTATTTTCGGAATAATTATTTTTGGATAATTATTTTTAATAAATTTGGGTAAAATTTTGAATTTTTATTTTTGAAATTTGAAGATTT
>CAODLS011350790.1:0-14607 GCA_948243855.1 Flueggea neowawraea | reverse complement strand
GGTAACAATAGCATCTAGATGTTGAATCCCTCTAGGACTACCTAAGCAAAACCAACCTCCTAAGTCACTTGTTCATACAATTGGACCGTAGGAATTCCTAACATACATTAACCTCTCTCTCAAGTCATTTAACATCTAATGTCAAGTTCATTAACCGAAATCTCTTCTTAATTAATACCCCCACGTTTTATTAACGAAGATTAATGAATTCCCATATTAAGTTTGACCTTAATCCAGAAGATTTATGTCGATCTATCTCTAGTTTTGAGTGCAACTCCTCTCACCTATGAGAGATTCAAAACACATGATAAATCTCTTGATTTCCACGCATGCAATCAATTGTCGAATCAAAACACCGGTAGAATCAATCCAACAACAACAACATATAAATCATAGAGGAGTCTCAATTCATGAACAAAGCAACAAAATAACAAAACTAAATCACAAATTCGTCCTAGGTCCCATCACATCTAGATGCATATTAATTTAGTTCATATGGTAGTAAATAAAACAACAAAACCAAAATGGTAACAAGATAGAAAGAAAGAACCCATTGAGATTCCATCAATCTTCATGCAATCACTTCAATCTTGAAGAAAATCCACTCCCATGGAGTTCTTCCCTTGAAACCCAGCTCTTTCCCTCTTTAGAACTTTGTTTTTGTGTGTCAATGGAATGGTGGCTCCTCTTGATTAGGGTTCGTTCCAAGCTTAAATAGGCTGAAATGGTGTGTTCTGGCAATACACGACCCGATACAGAAATTATACGGCCGTGTCTTTGGTTCCCAAACCGTGTCTTGCTTTAAAACTTTGTAGTTTCACCTCTTTGATGCGTTTGGCTCCGAAACTGGTAAGACACGGACAAAACTCATAAGACACGGGCGTGTCTTGGGCTCTAAGGTCGTGTCTTGCTTTTTGAATGTGCACTTAGGTCTGGTGAATAGGACACGGCATAACATGATACCACATGGTCGTGTCTTGGGCTTCCAAACCGTGTCTTGCTTTCCTGGAGGTGCATTTAACCAAGACGAATAGGGCACGGTATTACACGGCCGTGTCTTGTGGTCCCAAACCGTGTCTTGTGTTGAAAGGCTCGAAAGTTGTCGTTTAATATCCGTTTTGTCTTGCTTTCATTCAATTCTATCAAGACACCATCACATGACCTGAAAAACAAAATATGAACCAATAAAACACCAGAACCTATGAAAACATCTCAATTATAACCAAAATGATATGAATTTGACAATACAAATATGTATAATTGAGCGTTCATCAATGACACAATATTGAATTCGTAAGAGTCATCTCGATCCATTGCTCACCTCATTTTAATTGAGAAGTTAAAATATTAAGCATTTGTTTTGCAAAGCCATAACTTTCAACAAAATATACAAAAGTTGCATCAACATGACTAAAGCATTACGAAGATGATGGCGTGTCTGTTGAACATAGCAGAAATTGAGTACAATATAAAGTATGACTTGTGCACGAACGGATATGATATTGTAAGTTTGAATCATACTTGAAATGGGCACTCATTGGGGAATTGATTCATTTGAATAATAATAACAATAATATTTGAAAAAGAACAAAGCCAAATGTAGATTGTTAGGTTGTGAGTGGGAAGATGTGGGGTTCAGAATCCACTAAAAGGGCCAATGGAGCCGATGGGCGTGATGGGACACCGCCATATGATTCGGCAACCGCCCCAGTACTGAGCACGGAAATGTCGCCATTTGTAAATTATGTTCGCATGCTTCAATTTCTCGCTAGATAAGGTCAATCGTCCTTGCACAATTATTTTATGGGATCTTTCTTACATTAAAGATGATAATTGATAAAAGACCATAAACTTTGTGGACAAAAATATAAAAATAGTAAGATAAAGTTTGGATGCATATTTAAGACTAGTGTCAATATTTAATTGAATTTTTCAAAATGAACTTAAATAAAAGTTTTTGCTTTTTCATCGTTTCTATACTTCAAATATATAGATTTTTTTTAGTTCTGTAGAGTAATTTTGAAATTACTATTTGTTTAGGTCAGTAAATCATGTTGCTCTTTGTTTAATAAGTATTCAATTCTACTCTTGACCTATTTGGTGGGATATGATCTCTCCAGATTTCATTGTTTCTTTATTGGATGCAGATATTATAGATCAATGAAATTATAAAGTATTAATACAAAAAAAATCGGACATTCTGAAAATGTCATTTGGAGCAGTTTATACAACAATATAAATGATTTATTGATTATATTTTTACTTGATTTGAAATTCTTGAGATAACAAAATTCTAATAATTGTTCCATTGGAAAAAAAAATCATCCAAAATAAGATTAGACGCCTTTTTTTTTTTCTTAATCTGAAAGATTGGACGTACTATAGTTGTAAAATTGAGAATTGCTTCAAATTATTGAAATAAAAGTATATTTTAGTTTTGTCCTTATAAAAGTCTAAATTACATATGCCTTATTTTAGGATTTCAGTTATGATACAAGGATGTATCGGTACGAGTTAACTGAGTAACGACACGGATTGGAGTTTAAATTTTTTAGAAAACCTTGGCCCTCCACGTCACTCAACTTTTTTTCCGTCTCATTCATGGAAAGGCGTATGAAATGGTCAGTAGGGACAGTAAGAACATGATTGGATTCTATGTCGGTCTCACAAGCAAACCACGATCGATGTTACTGACCAGAGTACTCGACTAGTTCGCTATTTAGATGTCACACTCGATCTCTACAGGAAACACAGTTGGGAGGAAGAAGAACAAATTCTTCTTCTTTGGTGCAAGGAATGACATCAGCCTCTCTCTCTCTCTGTTGAGAGGATTTATGCTTTATGTAATGTTGGTGGATAAGAATCTGTCAAAGACCTTCACTATTTAGGCTTTCAGTGTCCCTTTAAACAGTTGGGTCATATTGGCTTTCCTAACCAGATAATAAGGTCATCCGCTTAACTCACTCAATTGTTTGTCAATTGGTCTTAGTCCACAGTCCCAGTTCACACCTTGGCTGACTTGATTCGATTCACCCATTATGGGCAGATCGTTTTTTTCAACACCTCACACTCACATATGATGGAACCTGTGATACCCCATACATTTTGACTTAGTTCTCTGTAGCAATCTGTTCGATTTTGAATTTGATCCTTGATGTTCGAGATGATGATTAGGTGTTTGAGTTGATATTTAGATATTTGATGTTATTTTGGAGTGATATAGGACATTTGATCTCGATGGTGTTCGATTGGATTGAATGGAAGAAGCGGAGGAAATCAATTTTTGGGAATTCAGCCTTCACCAGTCGACCCACGGATTGGGTAGTCAACTCACCAATTAGGTAGTCGGCTAGTGAAGTGTGTTCTTAGTTAGTCAACTCACCATTTGGGTAGTCGACTAATGAGTCGCAGATTTATATAAACCACTCATCGACCCACTTCTGCTCTCACTCTTTTTCACTCTAAACTCACCCAAACTCATTTGAATCACTTCCCCATTGTTTCCCCATCACTCCTAGGCATCTTTTGAGGTAAGATCAACTCTTCATTCCTCTTATTTCATCATTTGCATCTTTAAATTTGAAAATCCCCTTTTTGGCTGAAAATGCATTCTAGGCTCGGATCTTTTGATTTTTGTTGGAATGGTTGTTAGATGATGATAGATTATGATGGTCTAAGGCAAGGAGAACATAGATTAAGCTTGGAATCATGAGATTTGAAGAGTTATTAAGTGGGTCAGGGTTAGGTTCAATTTTGGCCGAATTTTTTAATATTTTTGAGTTGTTTTGATGAAACCAATTATAGATTCTTGTTCATGATTCTGGATTGTTGGAGGATCAAATCTGATATTTTGCTTATTGGGGATTGAATTGCAATTTTTGAGAGTTTGAGGACTAATTTAAAAATTCTTACTACCTGGAGGACTATTTAGTAATTTTAGAATACTTTGAGGATTGTTTTGTATTTTAAAAATTTTGAGACTAAAACGTAATTTTACATAGATCGGGAACAAAATTGTAATTTTACGAGATGTTTGATTTTGGGTAAATAGTGCTAGATATTTGCTCGAAATGGGTTTTTGAGGATTTGAGTCAGCATTAATAATTGTTTCATCTTCGCATTTGGGTCAGCGAGGTTAGCCAGCCACCAGTGGTGCGTGACTGGGACATTCAGCTTGAATTTTCAGGTGAATGGAATGACAACTTTAGACACATAGGTTGTATCTTCTAAAACTATATTGTTTTGTTGTGTCTGAACCTTTGCATGGAATCTGGAATTTCTAAATGATCAAAAATCCTAAAATTTGACTTACATGGAGAATTTGCTCTGAAATTTATTAACGTTTTTTGTAATAAATGTTTTGTTTGGAATTTTGATGGTTTTTAAAATAAATATTATGTTTTTATATTTATTATGCTTCCGGTAATAAACCCTCGGTTTTAAATTTTAAGATATTCTTTATTTAGAAAATGTTGTCTGGATTTAAGAATATTTTTGAAACATGTATTTGTTTTTGTGATTAAATGTATTTTTGGAATAAATATTATGTTCGGTACTTTGGAATATTTTCGGTAATAAATGTTTTGGTTGAACGTTTGACATATTTGGTGAACAATATGTATGTTCAGCATGTTGCCTGTTTGGATATTTTTTAAATAAATATTTGCTAACATTTTCGGTAAAATATTCGATATGGGACACCTTTGTTACGGGAGTAAACCTAACCTTTGGTATACCATGTGGAAACTCAGTTACCAGAGTAGGTGGTAGCACTTAGTTACTAGAGTAAGTGGTGACCCGTGTGTCTAGCTAATACATGTGACTATATATTTCTAGTGGCGAAGGTCCACGTATGTTTCTAGTGGCGGAGGTCCACGTATATTTCTAGTGGTGGAGGTCCACATATGATATAGTCCACGTATGATCTTGATTTTTATGGTCCCATGTCAGATTGTTTTGGCACGATATATTTTGTTTGGGTATAAAATTTTGGTGAGTCTGTATTATTTCTCATTTTACTGTAATGTATTGTCCAGTAGTTTGACAGGGTATATCTTCCTAGAGCACGTGGACTGCAATGCTCGCATATGTACTTAGAATAGTTTCTATTTGTTACAGCTTTGAGACCCTTAGGGTGACCGAAGAACTATTTTTGAGCTCCTAAAGTTGACAATTGTTAGCCCTTTTGAGTTGCGTACCATTTAGGCTCCTAAGGCTGCTAGTTATTTTGATCTGATCTAGTTAGCACGATTTTAGAATAATACGAAAATATGATCAATAATTATCATCTTGGTTCAGTTGATAATTGATTATCATATTATATTACACTAATATGTAAATTGATGCATACTCATAATAAGTTATATAAATTTGCATGAATGGGTTTTTGCTCATCTTCTAGTACTTGATATAAATAAATATTCGGTGTGTTTGCTTGTCTGTTGTTTTCTTTGGTTGCAAACGATTCGAAATGAATTTCAAAACTATTATTCTATA
Organism: Flueggea neowawraea; assembly: GCA_948243855.1. NCBI lineage: Eukaryota > Viridiplantae > Streptophyta > Magnoliopsida > Malpighiales > Phyllanthaceae > Flueggea > Flueggea neowawraea. The sequence goes on along the minus strand of CAODLS011350790.1, from coordinate 9,111 downwards.
TTTAGCGTGTATACATATAAACACTTATATTTGCATGCATTATTTTCAAACTGTTTTCAAAACGGTTTTTATAAGGCCCAGAGCCACTCTAGAGTGTCGTTTCCTCACTAGGGATTCTTACCCCTCCTTTCTTTGTGTTTGTTCTTAATCGTTATTTTCAGGTGATTTTAGTTGAATTGTGATCTATCAGCATTCAACACTCGGTGAGAAAATTTTGAAGCTGCAGTCATTACCTTTTTATTCGGGCTCAGTTATTTATTTTGTTAGTTGCTCCACACGAGTATACTTGTGGGTGTATATTCTGTATATTTTTTTTGGTATTTAAACATGATTTATTATTTATTAAAATATTTTAATATTATGAAAACTTTTGTTTTAAAACAAGTTTTGATTTCTATTTATTAACTTCTACAAATGGTTTTAGTATTGGTTGCGATAAATTGGATATGTTATGCTCTCCGAGGCTTGTGCAAGATGGGTCAGGCTTCCAAAGACGGTCCGCCTCGTACGTCGGTCGTGGTCCAAAATTGGGTCATATCAAAACCATAGCTCATCATGGAACATGTTGAAACTACTACCAATCATGATAAAGGTCTCGTGTCATACAGAAAAATATACCGTGCGACCAACATACGATGAGAGCGTAATTGCTATAAGAAGCGATAGAGGCAAAGAATATAATTCAAAAGAATTTAACAAATTTTGTGAAGAAAATGGTGTGGAGCATTAACTCACCGTTGGATACGCACTGAACAAAATGGCGTATCGGAAAGGAAAAATAGAACCGTAGTGGAGATGGCAAAGTCTATGCTTCACGAGAAAGGACTTCCCAAATGTTTTTGGGATGAATCAGTAAGCACTGTTGTCTATTTACTAAATAGATGTCGTACCAAATCTATAAAAGACAATATACCAGTCGAAGCTTGTAGTGGAAGAAAGCCTTCAGCAAAACATCTCAAAGTTTTTGGTTGCATCTGCTATATTCACATTCCACAAGAAAAAAGGAGCAAGTTAGATGAAAAGTCTAAGAAAGGTATTTTCTTAGGCTATAGCTCAGAATCTAAGGGCTATTGATACGTTGTATTTTAGGCATATTTAATATTGCATTTTATATTTGTTTTGCATCATAAATTATTATTATTCTTGTCTTTTTATGTTTTTATGCTTCATTTTATATTTGTAGGTCTGTAATCATAATTAAATCCTGGATTGCTCAATAAAGTGAAAGAGGCTAACAAAACAGAAAAATACATAGCATGAGTCCAAATTATTAATGAAATTCAAGTGATAATGGAGTTTAGGACACATAATTAGCCATGTTGTTTGTATACTCTTTGGTATTCCATTCCAAAGCAATGAAGATTCCCGACAAAAAAAGGGCAAAACTTAGACTAAGTTTAGTTAAGAAAAGAGTTTTCTCTTTTCTGTTTCTACCCCTTTTCCTTTTTATTTCTATCATTTAAAAACTAGAAAATTTGTTTGTCTGTAAAAATTTAACACAAGTTTTTTTAATTGGGATATAATGAGTAATGATTGTTAATTTTTCTCTCTTCCCTCTCTTTCATTGTCTTCTCTCTTTCTTCAATACCACCACCACCTCTCGTCTCTCTCCACCTCCACAACCTCACCGCCTCTTATGCCACCACAACTCTCCCTCCCTCCCTCCATCCCTGTGTATCGTGATCGATCTTTCTCCTCCAATGTCCTAGTCTTTGACATTCTCTGTCGAGATCTCACCATGTGGCTGCGAACATCGACAATTGAGGATGTGGTAGAGGTAGTCATTCTTGAATCGGACCTCCAGTTCGCCGAAATTGGTCAAACCATCCCCCCTACAGTCCTGCTCAGGTTAGAGGTTTTGAAAAACTTTTGAACCGTCAGTTAATCGATGGTTCGACCAGCCCAAACCGCCCAGCTCGTTTCAAATGGCAATAGTTCAACAATCCTTTTGACCATTGGATTCTTTTTTGTTTCTTTTTTATTTTTTTATTTCTCACTATAAATAACACTTCTCCCTCTCAAATTTCCTACATCAATTATCTTCCATTCTATTCTCTCTCAGAATTTTCTCATTCAATTTAATCTCAAAATTCTCTCACATTTATTCTATATTTGTTTTAATTATTTGTTCATGAAATAAAGTTGAAGCCCATTTTTTATTTTTTAGATTTGTATAAATTAATTACTTGTTATTATTACTTATTTTAATTATTTTTTAATGAAATTATTAATTATATTTCTTTAATTTTTATTAGTGTTTTTTATTTAAAATATGGTAGAGAATATCTATATTCACAATTATATTTAGCAATTAAAACCGAAACCAAACTGAGCCAAACCGGGACCAAAATTGAATACAACAACATTTAAAAAAATAAAAAAAATCCGGTTTGAACCGGACTGAACCGATCAAAACTGTTGACCGAATCTCCTCAAACCGGAACCGGAACCGAACCGCCAGCCTTTGGGTGGTTTGATTCCAATTCATATGTTTCACGGAATCGGAATTGAAACCGGCGTTTTGAACCGTGGCCATATCTAGATGTGGTGCCGACGAACGGCAAAGAAGTGGATGAGGCAGGGTCGGAGCGAGGCAATTGCCGTTTGAGGAGGCGACCCTTGAGGTGACGGTGGCAGTGTGGAGGAGTCAGGAAAAAATGCAGCGGGCTACACATGTATGCAGAGGAATCGATGACATAGTGCTAGGGTTTCGCTGTCAATGTGTGAACAAAAAAACAAAAAAGAGATAGAAAAATAGAGATGCAACATTTTGAACAATTTTTTTACTTTTTTATTTCTGTTTTTCAATTTTCTGAAAAATTGTAGAAAATTTCCTCAACTAAATAGGCCTTTAGCCTCTCTCCTGCCATTCCTGAAACATATTGAGATCATCCGTCCATCCTTAACTTGGTTTGCTTCTGTAACGATTTTCAAGTTATCAGTTTGATAATGGTAGTTATTACGTATGGAGATCGCTGGCGTCATCCCTCCAGAAAAGTTCAAAGCCATTGTCCCGGAAGCTGAGACCTTCCTCTTCGAGATCAGTTAACAAGAAAGGTACGATGAACTTTGGACGACAAACACAGTTCTTGACCTTAAGGTTATAGTATTAAAAGTAACCTAATACCTAACAGGGGTAAAGTTGATGTTTATGCTCATTACAGCTAAAATAAGAAGTTATTACTCTATCAGTTAACAAGAAATAACTTCCCAAAAAATGCTCAATCATTTAAGAAGCAAATTCATTGGCAAAATTCAGAGTCACAGACTAGCATAAATAATAATTCAATAAAGAGATTTTAGCCTTCAAATTCATAATTAATGGAGTAAAAAGCGTATCGAATAATAATAGCAATTGGCGTATTACAAGTTGGCAGGAAATAGCTTCATTCTTGAGCAATACTATGAATCTACAGAAAAAAAAATGCTATATTCTAAAGAAAAAAAATGCAATTACGAGTTTTTGAAGCATATTATGCCTGTAATGCACCCACATATTTCCTAAACTAACATAAAAAATCTAATTAAATATTGGCAGGTATAACATTGTATATTAAATTTGTGCATTAGCAAAACATGGATAGGTAAAACACCACTAAAGCGAATACTTTCATGCAACTTTTTATATCTTGGACAAGTGAATTATTCTTTTTATTAAAACTAGAAAGCACACAAATAACAGAAGCATATGACTAAAATAGTATAGCTTAATAAAAGTATCCTTCCTCTCCAACTGCTTAAATTCAATTTGTCATTTATATCGTAAAATACCATGTATTTTCTTCCAAATTATCACATTTTCACCTTCCAAATGAGAATCAACAGTGTCTTTTGCCACGTTATTACATGTTGCTGACACACTGCATATTGTGCCACTAAAAGTATTGTCAGGAAACACTTGACTTTGGAGAATGATATGAAAACTCGAGCATGAGACTATTATCATCAAGAACCTTCCTAACCCAAATTATAATAACTTTTACCATCATAACTACAAAAAGTCACAACGTGCCCTGAACAATTTTGTAGAAATAAAGAGAATAATTATGGAAAAATAATATAAGCTAAAGTGCTTCAGTATCCATGTAATGCAACTTAATCCAAATATTGCTTGTTAACTCCAAAACTATAACATAAAGAGATATTCCCTTGAGCACTGCAAACAAATCTGCATTTTTCTATATTAGCAGTTGGACTGTTCAATTATGGTAAACACATATGTCGTATTCAATAGTCATCAACTTGGCTTTCATGCTCTGTCAATTTTTTTTTTTGAAAAAAACCTAGGCTTTTATGCATAACCTCAACACAAATCACTTCTGGAGCTGGACTATTCAAGTGGCACCACCAGCATACTTGAAGTCCAAAAACCTATTCTATTTAGTAGAGAAAAGTAGTCACAATCTAGGAAGTCCACATAATTCAATGTCAAAAAATAGTTCAAATTCAAATTCCCATGTTGAACCAGATTTGTTTTCCTTTGGCAGAAACGAGCAATATACACAGGACTTTAGCGAAAGTTAGCAACGAATTAAGTACCAACAGATTTGGGTTCTTTACCTGATCCGTCAAAGATGTTATTGCATGTTATGATGCTATACCAGTCTTCCTAAGTTCACTCTTCTGAAAACCTGATCCTATTTATGCACGAGCCTAAATATCCGCTAAATAAAAATACTAAAGTACAGTTGTAAGCCAAAACAAGAGTGAAAAATCTCCTAATTCATAACTGATCCTGTTTTTACAATCCAAATACCAGACTAATCTGAAGGGAGCAACAGAAATTTTACCATTAATGCTTTGTTTTCGATAAGAGTAATCCTGCCGCAGCTAGTGAGTTTCATAGCAGTCACTAATCGCTTTATCTGCCACTCAACAGGCAACGAACCTACCAGCTCAAAGAAATATGTTGCATACCCGTATTCTGGACGTTCCAGCACTATTCTGCAATCAGATTGCATTAACTGTAGGTACTTGGAAATGCAGATAAATAAAGAAGATGAAATTGGAGAACACAGTGAAAGTAAACAACAACAATGGACAATGCACTCACCTTTTGTGGCTTTCAAAGACAAAAATAAAAGACTGGAGATCCTGGCACCATCCCCATTCAGCGGGCCACTTTCGAAATTGCAGATATCTTGTCTGATGAAAATGCGTAACCAATCAACTATGGTTCAAAACTGTTTCCTTTCCGATAAAAAAGGCACTTGGTTGGAAAGGACATATAAATTCAACAAGTCATATAATATCGCTACTTCCAGTAAAATACTTGCCTGCTCTACTAGGGAAAATAGACAACCAAGGCAATAACTAGGTTTTGATCCCTTGGGACATTGCATAGGAGTGAGCTTCAATAAAGAATTGCGTTGGAAAAAAAGCTTTCCCACAAAAAAAAAAAGCAATTTGTCAAATATACAAAATCCACAATGCACAAATATGACAACAGGAATAAATTGAAACCCTGCTTATTGATCGAACATGGAAAATAAGATACAAAACTTAGTACTCTGTCAACAGATTAAGAAATGTAATATATAAAGTGACTAAACTTTACAAGACTATGATCCATGTTCTTGCATAAACCAACTACAAGGTCAGATAAAAGACCTAAATGTAGCCAAAATTAACTATGGGCTGGAAGTTGGGAATGGAAGGAACATAGAAACAATTCAAAATTAAACAAAAGTTTCATCAGCATCAATCCCAGGAAAATATTTAAACCCTTAAAATCCTAAATTTGAAAAAAAAAATCGATCAACTACTATGGCTGAAATTAGTGTTATATTCTCAGGAAAATGTGGCAAACCTTTAAAATCACAGATTCAAGCTCTGTAAATTCATCCTCAATGAATGAATCATCTATGAGTTCATTACTTTCTGCCTCTCCATAGAGCTTAATTTCATCCACTGATATCTAGGTCATATGTACAATCATTGCCATCATTACTCTTCAGCTGTTGTGCTTGCATATCAGCAGCAGGAGAGCCACTCATAACATCTCCTAAAAGGCCTTGCAGATTTTCAATATGATCAATCTCTATTTTCGGAGGCTTTTCAATCATCGGATTTTGAGAAATGATGGGTACTGTTGCATCAACTTTCTCCAGCTCATTAAAATCAGTGTTAACTTCAGAATCTAAAACCTGATAGACACTATTTGTATTAATTTTCTCCAGGCCATTGCAGTTACTTGATATACTGAAGTCCTGGAAACCATTAACACAAGCAAAAAAATTAACATTAGTCTCATGAATTTTCTGTTGCATTGACTGATGTCGCTCTCTTCACTGAGAGGGAAAGCAAAACAAAAGGAAAAACATAAATTATGAAGTTTATTTGTATCATTCAATTTGACAGATACGACAACAGACAAACAAATGTTAAGTGCTATCAGTTTACTGTATCATATTCTTTAATGACATCTCTTCTTGAACTTCTAATCTTAAACAGATGATACATATTTCTTTCCACAATTTTTTGTGGAATTAAATCAGAAAGTAACAATAAAAATTCGTCTTAAAATTGAGAAATGAGTAAACTGTCACAATTAATGTGGACAATAGTGTTTCAGGGTCACACAACTCTTTTATTTTGTTAGAGGTCATATGAATCTAATTCTAAAAGGAAGTATTATAACAATTACAACATACTTCAAGTGAACCAAAATTGTGCTACCAGCAACTATGTGCAACTGTGTAGCAAACCAAATGAAATCCTCATAATACTTTCAATAAAAACTCACTGTAACAGGAAACAGATAAAAAAACAGAAAAAAAAAGTTTCATTTCTCATATGCTTGTAGACTAACTGTACAAAAGACTGAAACCAACAGTAGTAACTTCAACTACCAGTCTAACAGAATCTCAGAAAAAAAACATAAATTACACAACCCAAATGCATATTATGAGACTGCATACAAGCAAGAAAATCATCAATCAATTTCCTCAACGATTCAACCCACAAAATGACCAAATCGCCAAAACAGCAATATAGATGTTCAGAAATGGAACCATTCAATGACTTCAATACCTGCAAGCCACATTGTTTCGTTCTCTGTTCAATAACAGTATTATTATAAGACCTGCAAAAGCAAAATCTAAATCAACACCTATTTAAAACCAAGACCGCTAAAAAAATAAACACACAGAAAGGTCAAGAAGATTTTTCTCACGTTGGCTTAATTTTGTTTCGACAAGAGGAAGATCTATTTGCCAGTAACATCTCTCGCCGCTGTATCAACGGAATGTGATCGAGCTCACTGCACCATTCACTCACCTCATAACCGCACAATTCCACCATTCTGTCTCCAATTCGCACTCTAATTCAGTTCAACAAGTCCATAAGAACAGTACACAAAACCGCACCTTCTCCGCTTACCAAAAGAAGAAATTTAATTGCAGAGGATGAAACGAAGTCGTATTGATTTCAGCACAAAAAATAATGGGGTTAGGGTTTCGGAAAGTTGTGGATATATCGGAAAGTGATTGAACAAGAGGGAAGATATCGTACCTTTGTGTTAGAGAATCAAGAACACAGAAAAAAAGAAATTTCGTCACGCAGAATAGAAGTTTGGGTTTGTTTTGTGCGAATATGATTATGGCGCGTGGATGGGATATTCAGCCGCCAAGAGTTTTTGGGGCAGCGATTCAGTTTACTGGACCCGTTTAGCCGTTGCACTAAAATATCACACCTTTTTTTTTTTGAATGAGCAATTTCATATTGATTGTTTTTTTTTGGTAACGAACTACTAATCTAGTGGCTCTTTAAGCAACACACCGAATCGGTTAAATTTCGGAGAAGTTAGTCACGTCCTAGTTCAAGGGCTCCCCATTTATTCCGAGCATATCAGGTGAGTTAGCACGCAGATCTCTAGGTCCAGTTAGAAAGAGGCATAATTCAAGACGGCACAGAGAGCAACACGCCTCGAACTCGCACATCGCTCATGCCAAGCTCTTGCTTACCAGTTGTTCTACCTGAGCTGGGTAATTTCATATTCATTGTTGATTACATCATATTCAAGATTTGGAATCAAAAAATTAGGTAAAAATATGTTCTGTTAGTTTGTGCCAGACACATAATCATATGTTGTTATTAAACAATGTGCAACTTAATTCGCTAACTTTTTAATACAAAATTTAATAATAAAAAATCAGGAAAAAAAAGACAGGAAAAAATATCGAAAATTTGTCACATCTCAACAAGAATGTATATAAGGTTGGTTTAGCGTTGTCACATCAAAAATTCAAAATGATGGATTTTAAGGTTGGTTTAGTGTGATAATTAAAACGGGTTGCTCTGCTCTAAAAGATGTAAATTTTGATGTTAAAATGTGTTAAAAATGATGACTTTAATATGATTTCAATGAGTATAAATGTTGTTTTCATGATTGTAAGCGGTAGATCTCTGAATAGGTTGGAAAAAAAGGTAAGGAAGTAATTTTTTTTGTGCCCAAAGGGACATATATATATATAATTAAGGATTTTTTAACTAAAAATGCATTCGAATAAAAGTATTGTCTAAATTATTTTTTTTCTGGAAAAGTATTGTCTAATTATGTTTCCAAGAATTACTCAGTTGTGAATATATTCAATGATTGTTATCCCAAAACACCACACCTATTCATTTAATCTAGGCGGAGACTAGACATGACCAAACTAATCTAAAATCGGTGAATCGGACTAGAATCGAAGTGGTCAAATCCTTTGAAAATTGGACCAGAACCAGAACCATGAATCGTACAATAAAAACCGGAGGTTCATAGGCTGATTCCAGTTCAGGGGTACCAAAACCCGTGGAACAGCTAGTTCCGTCCGGCTTCGAACCGGCGGTTCTAACAGTCAGAACCGCCGGTTTTGACTGTTGTCAAACGTCTCTTTCCCTTTTTTTCTTTTTTTTTTCAATTTTTTCTTCTATAAATACCTCAACATTCATCACAAATCTTCACACCAATTCTCTCTCAATCTCTTCTACTATCTCTCAATTTTTTAACATTCTTATCATTCTCAAATTGCTATTATTTATTGATAATTTTATATTTCTCTCAATTATTTTCTAGATTTTGTTTTTATCAAATACAAAAATATTCATTTTGTGAAATTTTTGCTTCAA
>CAODLS011350771.1:0-22760 GCA_948243855.1 Flueggea neowawraea | reverse complement strand
GAAAAATGTTCAAACTATTTGAGGGTTGCAGATGTTCTTACCAGATGGACAAGGCAGAAATTTGAGTTGTTGCATCTGTCATATACCCTGCCAATATGACTAAAACTGCAGTATACCAAAATTCCAAGCTATTGAGGCAAGGCACAACAGGTAAAGAAAAAACCCGAATATCAGAAAAGATGATCGTGAAACTATTTGCAAAATGAACCTTAAATAGAATCTGCTTAATAGTCTAGACTTCTTAAGTTGTACCGGCGATTTAATTGACAATGCTTGGAGAAAATGGACGTACCAAAGCATTATACCAGAGGAAATAGAGAGCTTTGTGACTGGTATTAAATCAGCAAATGCAGCAGTACTGAATCCTTTCCATGTATCAGGACGCCAACCACCAATAATATAAACAAACAGCACAATATTCACCAACCAACTCGATATGATGATTGAACTCAATGCGCCAGGAATTCCCCATTTCAGTTTATCCACGAATATCCATGACAAGAACACATGAAGCACAAATGTGGCAGCAGCAATCCATCCAACAATCCTGTTTCTCTGCTGAGTTTGCAGGTATTTCTGCATGGAGAATGCGAAGGCAAAGAAGTAGAGAATTGGTATGAACCATAGTGATATGTATCCTGTCATGTCAGCAGTTGCTGCTTGTTCACCAATTAGCTTGAAGATTTGAGCTGCAAATATGAATACAAATAGCAGCATTGTTGCTGCTGTTAAATTGATGATCGATGATCTTTGCAAGTATATTCCCATCATATGGTAATGTCTTGCTCCAAATGCTTGCCACATAGTGTCTCTGTTGCACTTGACATTCCTAGCTATAATGTGCAAGCCAAAATAATAGCAAAAAATTTAACAAATTGAGTAATTATAAGACTGTTTTACATTTAGAAGGTCCCTAAACTATAACAAAAATGGAATTTTAGTTCTTTACTTAAATCTCGTTAGTATTCCATATTGAAACTAGAATGCTGCCTCAAATTCAATCTAGATGCGACAAAAAGATTATTCAGGAATTTAATGTTAGATATTCAACTCAAGTACATTTTCTCTTTGTTAGAAAGAGAAGTTGAATCCTAGATTTGAAGATTGACAACTTACACACCTAATGGCCTTTGAATTAGTTCAAATGGCTCAATTTAGGTACTTAATGATTATTTTTTAGTCGTTAATTAAGAACCTTCATGTACTAATCCAACGTTGAATTGGCTTACAATTTGTGTTATTTATTAAAATGAGCCTAATAAAAAATATATGTAATTTAAAGAAAACAAATTGAAGTAATATTTTCTTACCAATATGCCATTTGCAAATCTTACTTATATGTTATTTATGAGCACATAGCCTGCAAGTTGTAGCTCCCCAGCTTGTCCAATAAATGCTTGTGTTACTACAAACATTCCAAATGATGAAACCCTTGACATCATTGCAGGAAAACAAACTCTCCATATCTTCTTTTGTTCTGCCTAAATCCTTCCCTTCAAATCATTCAAATATTTTGTTTCTTCTCCTAGAAGCCTTTGTTCCATGCTTAAGCCTTCAATGGAAAAAAAGAAAAGAAAAGATGCTTTTATTTGGTCATTTAGTTCAAATGCATGTAAACTAAAACAACCACAAACCTATAGACTTGTAGTCTATTGGTATTGCAGTATTCTCCAATACTAAGAATTGAGGATTCGATACTTGACCGAAGTCAATATATCAAAAAAGTAAACTGAAATAAATCACAAATATTGATGAGGGTATGATTCTTTTTATTGTGTTTTCATTTTTCAAATGGAAGAGTTTTTATGACTAAAACAAATCACAAAACTATTATTCGTCTTTAAATTGGATTAATTATATGTAGTTGACATTAAAATTTTGAACCTTTTTGTTCACATTAATCAAAATTTAGAAAATAGTCAAATTAAAGTAAAAGTTAATAAAAATGTCAACGAAGTTTAGATAAAGGGTTAACTCTCTCTTTTCGTTAGAGTTCAGGGACTCCAATGTAAAAAATGCCTAAATATTGGAGTGTTACAATCTCCTATAATTACATATGTTAAAGCCCTCATATATATCTCATGATCAACCTTTTTTTTTTTCTCTTGGTTTTTACCCTCACGGATAGCCCAACGGTTAAAGAATAAATCTTAAAGTTGCAGACCAGGGTTCGAGTTTAGGGGGAGTGATATTACCAGGAATTTTTAATTTTACGACATCGAACATTGGTCATGCATTAGAGCTTGGTGGCTAACCCTTTAGAATGTTGGCTCCTGATAAGGTGCTGTGGTGATAGAGACTCGGCCACCTTACCGAGTTCAACTATGATTCTTTAGACATTCTGCAGCGGAGAGTAATACATGTATGATCACACTCAGTAAGAGTATGTTATTACAGGTCAATCCTGACTCCCTTTTTTATCGTCAAAAAAAAGTCAACCTTTTTTTTTCAAAGCTGGCTTAGTACATAATTATCTCAGTTTAAACATTTCAGTACTTCGAAAATTTCGAACTAATATGGCTATAAAATGAGTTTTCTTATAGATCAATGCCTTAAAAATCCATCCATAGATACAAATGTAAGAAGAAGTTTTTTTTTTTTAATATAGAATTCTGCAATTCATTAATAGTTTAGAAGACTATCCGAATTTGAATATTGCAAACAGAGTATGGTAATTGGTGATTCGGTTGCAAAGTTTTGAGCAGATGACTGTTTACTGAGATGGAATATAAGCATAAGGCAAATTTTTTTTCCTGATAATTTTTTATAAGTAATTTAATTCATCTAATTCACAGAGAAATGAATTAGGAAGAACAGAGATAGCCGATATTATTCCAGGTGTTTTTTCAAATAAGTTATATGATTATTGTTTCCATGGAAGCCTGCAACTCATATATTTTGTTTGTGAGGGGAGAAGGATATTCGAAATATTGATTATTTTTTTAGGTAAAAGAAAGATCTTTGAGATGCTGGCTTGAATTTGAAAAATTTAACTAACCTGCAAATACAAGAAGTACAACGTAAAAGCTTGTAGGATATATCGGTGTGGATATGATAACAAAATGATACACAATCTTTTATTATTTATTTTTTCATTTAAGACTAGATAGTGAAACCACATGTTATTTGAATCTTGTTACATGGAAGTTCATGAGAGTGTAAAAAAGGAGTTTTGTTAGCATTTTTCATCACATGAATATTAACTATCACGGTATTACGTTGTAAATACCATGTCGAATTTTAGGACCTTATTAGTTAAGAATTTTTTTTAAAAAAAATTAGAAAACAAAAATAAAAAAATTTGTTCATTAAAAACTAAATTCTCCATTATTTTCTATCTTATTTTAGAAAATAGAAATAAAATAATAAATAAAAAAAGAAAACAAAATTATTTTTTAACTAAACATAACCTTAACATTTGTTTCGGATGATTTTTCAACATTTAAAATTAAAAAATATATATCATTTTAGTATGAATGAAAATTCATATAGAAAGTAAAAAAAAGTCAAAAATGTAGGCCACAAAATTCTGTTAAATCTAACAAAATTTCAAATTGTGTATTCAATTTTTAAACATATAGTACTCTTTTTCCTTAGTAAATTGCGTGATTATATTTTTCCTACGAGTTTAAAGGTTATTATTGAGCTAATTTAAAGAATTAATGATGATTTTTTTTTATGAAATGTTTAATCAATATCTAAACAATACTGAACCTTAAAAACCTTCCATCTCAGCAGTGAAATAGTATGTAGGACTTTGATGGGTTAGGATTTTAATAGAAAGTAAAACAATTTTAAACACAATCTTTATATTGTTAAGGGAAAAAACAAAAGCCCTTTATGAAGGTTAGGTACTACCACCGGCCCAAGTAGCCCAACGGAAAGGGCACTCCCTAGTTGCCGTCAAGTCCCGGGTTCAAGTCGGAGGATACACGTGTATGCGTTAAAGAGCCTTCCCGTGTTGGGTTGAAGGCTAGTTCAAAAAAAAAAAGGTTAGGTACTAAGGTAGTCGGGGACCTACATTTATTAAAAAGAGTAATACATGTAAACCTCATGATGTTTTTTTTGTCAGCAAAAAAGGGAGTTGGGACTACCGGTAGTGGTATATCTTGCTGGGCGTGACCATGCAGGTAAATACTCCCGCCGTGGAATGTTGTTTTGCTCGGTGGTGATCGAAGGAGAATCACCACAATATCTGCTAGAAGTTGGCGTTAGCCTATTGGCGCGGATATATCCGAGGTAGACCTCGTGATGTTAGCTTAAAATTGTAGTCACTAATTAATTTCCCACTTAATAATGCTATTTGTCTAATGAAAAATTAGTGCTATTCTTGAAATTGATCTTGGAGATACAAGTGTAACCAAAATATATGTTAATGAATTCCTGCAATATTATTTTGAAACATTTTGTTATAGATAATATCATCAATTTACCAATCATTTATGGTCTAAACTCACACATATTAAGTTTAGTTAAGAGTCAATTAGCAATGAATTAGAGTATATGATTGGTAAATTGATATACAGTTCTTTACATATACAAATTAGTGTGATCATATAAGCTCAATGACCTATAGATACATATATTTTTTTAATTTTTAATAGAATTTTGTGGCCTACATTTTTGACTATAAGCCCAATTACCTATAAATACATATATATTTTTAATTTTTTTAGAGCACATATACAAATTAGTGTGATCATATTTAACTCGCAAAAAGACAAAAAAGAAGTAACAAAAATGATTTATAATTAATATCACCAACTACCATTTATTTATGTTTCATCATCTGTAGTTCTGTTGGTCAATGAGATGGAAAAAAGAAAAAATCTTGACTGACGGATAGCCGTTAATAGAAAACTCTTTTCAAGTGTGTGCCCACTTTCCGATTATTCATTCCTTGGGTTCAGAAAAACCGAATAAAAGTTCATGATTCACTCTGCTGAAGATTTATTTCAGGTCTTAAAGTTAGGTGCAGAAATTCATGGCAAACCCTAGCCCAAACTTTTATAAGGAAAAAAACAAATTAAACAAAACCAAAGTAAGAAGGCAAACATATACTCTCGGTTCAAAAGAAAAAACTAGCTCATATACTTACCCCAAATGCAAGCATTAATTCATATATATATAGTTTTCTTAAAGAACATTAAAATGTGTTGAATATAGCAAAATCTTTGAATATAATTTATAACATGAATATTTATAGAGTGTGAATGAGAAAGGAAGAATATATAAGAAGAAGCTTACTTGGCTAGAGTCTAGAGAAGGTTGCCTCCCGAAGCCCTTAATCAGACCTGAAAGACTGCTACTGAAAGTTTTTGAAGCCTCATGCACATAGAGAGAGAGAGAGAGAGGTCTTCATGAACATGAATGGCAATGCAATCCATGTTTTCTTCTTCTTTTTCGGTAGGTGTGGGATTCTCTCATTGTAGATTAAGTGTGAAATAAAAACTGTTAGCTTTTTTTGGAGGAGGCACAAAATTTAAGATTTCGTCATTTTAATGGCATTTTGTGCATAACAGTCTTAACCTTAATGTCAACATATTGTGAACTTAAGGCTATTCTTTTTTTGGCAATGAACTCAAGGCTCATTTAATTGGATAATCTGGTTTCTATAACCTTTCTTATTAAGGTGTAATATTTTTTTATTGGAATTTATAATTTTGTGATTAATAATTAATCGATAATTTCTAATACATATTAGAAATTAATACAAGAAAAGTTGCACATTGATAAGTAATGTTGCATTTCAATAAGGAATGTTGTAGGAATTCATACAATTGGAAATTATTATCCCATTTAATTGAGAATATGGTCAAATCAATATCATGTCTTACTGATTAGGTCATTCTTGCTCTATTGTGTCTCTCTAGTTTTGATAGTGGCCGATGTCCTCTTCCATTTTTGCCAGCTTTTGCTGGAAAATGGACCTCTAAGGTTTGATCTCTATACATTTGCAGATAGAGTGTAATATGGTGTTTTCTATTTCATTTGACTTGGGTTTTGTCTCTTTTGGTATGTTCGTCAACTAGCTTGTTGTCTTTCGTGGAGCTTTATCCATCGCTTGGTCTAGTTAGGTTGGTTTTGAGCACTGAGGATTGCAGATCCAGATCATCGTAACCTTAAGATTAGAGGTTTCAGTTAGTGTTTTTGGTGGGTCTTTGTCGTCAATACTTGTTGAAGATGATTTGATTCTCTCTAATTAATTGTTGCTAGTGTGGTGGGTTTCTCCCTACAACGGCTTCGGTTTGGATTGTGGTTGCTGGTTTTTATTGTTGTTGTGGACAACGTCCCTTAATGATCGCGCGTTAGGCTAATCCATTGAGGTATTTTCGATGTGGGAGTCATATAGATGGTGTATCGTTCATTGCACATGGCAGAAGATAGACTGTTCGTGGACTGAATCAGATGATCGCTCGCGCTACCTTCCATATGATGAGCCGCTTCATGTCCTGCAATTTCTTTATTTTGAAAGTTAAGTCATTTGCAGTTGTTGAACCAGGGGTCTGTTCCTGCACTTTTCACCCACGACGTGTCATTTGATGTTATGACCGTGTGATCACATGCCTAAAAGATCCAACGACATGTCGTTCGCCACCCTTAATAGGTGGCTGCATGCTCATGACTACTTTAAATGACATATCGCTTTCTTCTTTGGACAGACAACCACACGCCGCTCTGAATGACTGGCGCCGCTTGCTTTTCTACCCACGCAGCTTTAGGAGCTTCTTATACTTCATCGTACGCGTAAATAGTGAGAGCCCAATTTCTCACAAACTTTTCTACTCACGCTACGTGTTAGTGATTTCAATATGGTTCTTTATGTCTTGACAGTGGTAAGCCAATTTTTAGACTCATACCACGTTCTAGCACTTTTGGTTACATGAGCCCAATTTCCTGCATGCCCTTTTCATTTTGTGTGGCTAAACACCCAGCTTGCCTTTACCTGTTCTTCATTCACAAGAGTAGTTATTATGGATGAGAGATGGAAAATGAGCATGTTATTTATCAAGAAACAACAAATTACACAATAAAAAGTCAATAAAAACTTAAGAAATTCAATTTTCATCACCACCAAAGTATGACGTAACGGACAAAGCCTAGTGTTTTGAGAGACAATATTCTTAATGACAGGGTGAGATGGCTCATTATCTAAGGGAGGAGTTCGTCTCTCATAACTCTTTCCTTGCCTTACTTGGTCCGTATCAGCATAAGCAAATTGGTCTAAGTGCCCTTCTCAAACAAAGGCCTCAATTTGATTTTTTATCTCGCGACACTTGTTCCTGCCTACTGGCTTATTTGTCCTCCTAGGGAACTCGAGAAGTCTCGACCTCTCGGTAGCAGCTAAGATGTTGGATCTGAATTTTTTCAAATGAGTGAACATAAGCTTAGACGACTCCTTTGACTCCTTTACCTTGCCTCTTTTCTTGTCTCGTGCTAGCTCATCATCCTTATCATTACGTTTTTTTTATTGTTCTTGCCTTTAATCCCCACTATCTTATGGCCTCGTCTTGTAGGATATATTTGTTAGCACGAACCAAAGTCTTTGGTTGGTCTAGGGACAACGACTTATGTAGTTGCACCGATAGTGTTCGTTGCAGCATTGCGACTACAGCCACTCCAAGTTGCAAATTGTGAACTTCAAGAGCGACGTTCCTGAATCTTTCCATGTATTGCCGTATAGTCTCCTTCTCACTTTGCCTAACACGCAGCAAGTATGTGGCGTCCTTCTTTCGCCTGTCGTTGATTAAATCATTCCTGAGATGCTCAAAGTAGGAGAACGATGCCTCTTTCAATCCATTGAACCATGAGCACGCATGGTCCTTCAATGTTATTGGGAACGCGTGACACATGATGTTGTCCTTCCATCCATGAAGCATTATAATGGCTTCGTAGTTCTGGATATGTTCGCGTGGGTCCTCTTTGCCTGAGAAAGGTTACAACTGCTACATCTTGAACTTTGAAGGGAGTGGCTTTCATATGACCTCCTTGGTGAACAAAACTTTAGCCCTCTGCGATTATTCCTCCACGGGAACCAGCTTCCTCTGCTCGAGGACCTCCTCAATAATCCTCTTCATGTCCATAACTTCTCAGATATTCATCAAGGATCGAGGCTCTCTTCGACCTTCCTCGATAGAACTCTAGGATCTTCTTTGAAAGTACTCTCCACCATTTTTGGATAGTTCTATCCTTCTTGACATCGACTCGAGCTTCAGGCACCGAGACGTCAAGATGATCCTGTCGAGGCAAAGGATTTTGATGCTCGGGAATATGAGGGAGTCGATGGTGACTTTCATGTGGAGCACCACGTCTTTTTGTTGTACGTCCACTTCGAGCATAAATGTGCAAGGTAGGGGGAATAATCACTTGAGGAAGAAACTTATGGAACAAAGCCGCCATTTTGCCGAAGACTCTCTGGTTCTCCTAATTTTGCCTCTTCAATACCTTGTAGTTGGTGGGTAGAACGATAGGGACAACAACTCCCGATGCTCTGGATCTAACACTAACTCCTCTTGCATCCTCCTCATGATGACTGGCTTGGTGGAATGTGTTTGCACCATGGCAAATGTTGTAGTTGTTATTGATGAAATTCTTGAATGTCGACGAGTAAGGCTTTTTGTTCAGTTTTCCATAGACAGTACCAGTTGTTGTGGACCATGTCCTTCGACGATCGCGCGTTATGTCCATCTACTGAGGTATTGTCCACTGTGGGCTCATTGACCTTTATGGTTTTGTCCCTGAAAAGACGCCTCAGAGGTTTGGGGGAGGAAGATGCTTATAAGAAACCATTGGCCTCGACTCCTAGGCGATGTGAGAGCATGACATTACAATAACTCCCCAGTAGAGGCTAAGGGGCTTAAGAAGACAACTTTAGCTCGACACCTTTTTGCTTGGGTCCTCATAGACAATGGCAATTGTTATTGCCTCGATTTTAACAACAATAAAAGAGTTAACATGAACAATCGAGAACTTTGAACAACACCTTAAAACTTGCAAACACAAAACACGATGAGGTTGACTTGCTTTCCGGGAGAATCTCTGACACTCAAGTCAATAGTAATTTTGACAGAGTATTGGTGTGTATAGTGAGTAATGCATCCCTTTAGAAGTAGTTCCTCCTGTCTATTTATAGAGTGGTCGTTTAAGGATTCAATGTTTCATGTCTAGTAACTCTTCTTATTAATGACAAGTTGTAATGTTTTTCATTATAATTTAACATTTTATGAATTTAATGAATTTTTACCCATGTCTTATTAGTTGTGTTTTAGAAGGGACAGTTTGTGGTGCTAAGATTGACGTGAAATTTCAATTTGGCCTAACATTGGGTTGCCGTTGGTGCGAGGGCAGTACAGTGGATGGCGAACAGGTCATGCAAGGCATGAAGATCCCTGCAAGGTTGGATACAGTTTCTATTGGCTCAGGTTTCTTGAACCGACTCAGAATACTAACTAGCCTTATGACTTGGCCATTTATTATTATGGACTTTGGTAACCCATCTATGTTTTAGTTTATACAGAAGGTTTATTTTCTCTCCTTTTGTACTAGGCCTTGTGTCATCTGTAACCTTATTTTATCTTAATGAATTTTCATTTTCTAGGCGAAAAGAGGAGGTCTTATGGCTTACTAGCAGTTCGATATTTGCCTTGATAATTCGTTCTATTTGGTTTAATATTAAGTTCTTGTTTGTTGGTCAATCCTCTTGTTATACACACACATAAATTTTGTGTCTTGAAATTAAAATACAAGATATATATATATAAATCACAAAAAATATATTTAAATGGAATGTGGTCCTAATTTTTAGAAATTTCTTGACTTAAAAATCTCCCTCTGATTTCGTCTTAAGAATGTATTATTCGAAGGCCTTAGCAGTTTGTTCTTGAATTTGGTATGGAATCCTCCAGAATCTTGGCTTGATCTAAATTGAGTTTCTTTCTTGAGTTGATGGAGCAACACGAGCTTGATCTCCTATGGCCAAACGACGAGGGTGTATATAACCTCACTCACTCTCTTTTGTGGTTCATAGAAGTGGAGGAGTCTTCCTGAGTCATTGTTGCTACTTCTGAACAACGACATTTTAGTGGTATCTTTATTTCAGCACCTTGAGATGCTTTGGCTATTGTTACCTTAGAGTGCACAATGTTATCTTAAGCATTCTCTATATATAATTTGGAACTTCGTTCTGGGGTTTTGCTCTTTGAGAATAGTTGAGATTAATTTTGAGCGGTTTGATCTGGCATTTGTTTGAATCAACATTAATTTGCTTTGTTTTTTTTTGTTTTTACTTTTTTGACTGGTAATTGGTTTGTTTGGACATCTACTCTTTTTTTTTATGCGTAATTTATTTGAAGAAGATTGATAATTTTTTTTTCTAGAAAAAGAGGAGCCGGGGGCTACTGATGGTGACTGCATCCATGTTAGGCGTGACCATTCAGACAAATACTCCTGCCGCAGAATGTTGACTTACTTGGTGGTAACCAAGAGGCACCTCATCACGACAACCGCTAAGAGCCAATGACGGGATTTACCCACGGGGATATCCAATACAACCACAGGGAGACGGGTGAGTCTTGAACCCGGACCGCTGTGGAAATGGGACATTGCCCCTTACCGCTAGACCACCTAGGAGGTGAAGAAGATTGAGAATTGAAGGGTAGTATTTTAATCTATAAATATTATTTTCATCCAGTCCTGCGTAATACATTAGCACTGGT
Source organism: Flueggea neowawraea (assembly GCA_948243855.1). Taxonomy (NCBI): domain Eukaryota; kingdom Viridiplantae; phylum Streptophyta; class Magnoliopsida; order Malpighiales; family Phyllanthaceae; genus Flueggea; species Flueggea neowawraea. The sequence goes on along the minus strand of CAODLS011350771.1, from coordinate 12,045 downwards.
CACGTGATCCAACATATTTAATTAAGTCATAAAACATGATTTAGGGACTGAATTAGAACTTCTTGCAAAAGCAAGGACTGGATTGAAAATTCCCCAAATCACAAGGAACACATGGTAATTCACCTATATTAAACCCAACAAAAAAAAAAGAAAATGTAGAAAACGTTACATGGCTTACATCCCTGCGATAAATTACACAACTCAATAAATCGCCTAGAAATGATAATTCATATAATTAAAATAAAAAATGCAACATTTAAAAAAAATGGAAAAAGAAATATGAAGAAACTAGCCGTTGGGACTTAAATTCAAATGCAATCTCCCATTAACGGCTCACTTTTCGTTTCATAAACGAAAGCTGCAACTCTTCCCTCAACCTTTTGAGCCTCGTCCTTTCTTTCTCTCCGACGCTATTATCTTCTCTCTCTCTCTCTCTCTCTAGATGTTCCTTTATGAAGTGCCGAAACAAGCTTGCTTTGTATGATCCTTGTGAGTACTTTTATTGAGCCTAAAATGGTTTTGAATTGATTAGATCCGTTTATGGTGGCTCTGAATCTGTTTTCATTAAGTTGAAATATAAGGTTCTAATTTTTACCAATGGGTTTTTGGTCTTGAAATGCCAAGAGTAAATATATGATTTCTCACAATAATTCATGTCTAATGCACTTTCAAAAGTGAAATTAATGTTATTGAGTGACTTGTTTTCGAGATCTATTAAGTCTTACTTAATTCAGCTTATGAAATTCAGGTTTGAGCATTTTCAATTTTTTTGTAGCATTAAAATAAGGATTTTTTGTTGCAGGATTGGACTTCAAAAGTATAATGGATGAAGCAGAAAAGTCTTTAAAGTACATCTTTAGTTTGTAGTGACTGATATTCCTTCAAGAGGCCATGAGGTGGAATTCGATTTCAAACTTACTTCATTAGTAAGCAAATCCACAATTCTCTGTTTTGTAAGTATTTCCTTCCTGTAAATAATTTTGTTTAGTTGGTATGATATGTTCAATTACCAGATAGGCTGTTATTGCAGGAACTGGAACAGGTGGTACTGTTACAGGCACAAGGCGCTTTTTGAAAATGACGAAGAAAGAAATGAAGGTTAGTGCCATTCTTAAATAAGGAATTTGCACAATTATACACGATAAGATAAAACACTAGTAATATTTTTTAACAAAAATATTTCTTGATTTTTGTTGTTTATTCTGAATTGTGAAACTGCTGCCTAGTTTGGTTTCCATAATCAAAGAGGTAAAAGGTTATAAATGTGTAGTATCCATAATTTGTGCAAAATTTATATGGGGCATTGAGTAGTGCAATTTAATTTGCTTAATTTCTTAGTATGTTGTATTTTAGTCTAAATTCAAATTGATGTTTCGTAGTATTTGGTTCTTTTCTGGTTTTCTTTAAGTTTTCTTTTGCCTTTTCTCAAGTATCTTTTGGTATTTTAAACACAAATTGGTTTTGTTTTAATTTTAATTTTGTTTGATTTTCTATTTTGGTTTTCATTTGTTTTCGATATATTTTGTTTTTTTTTCCAGAAAAATGAACGCTCTCTCCCATATGGTTTTGGCATAAAAAAAATCATTCTGTTTTTATGTGTTTTTTTTGTCATTTTTTTCTAAACACAAAAAAGAAGATACCAACAAAAAAAGACAACATGAAAAGCCACCTAACAGAGAAATTTAAAATTAAAAATAAAATGAGATATTATAAAAAAACCAAGAAAAAAAACAAATAAAATAATTTAAATATTAAAAAGTACTTAACATAAGTGAAGAAATAATCTAAAAAGGATTAAACATGAGAAAGAGGGAACAAAACGAGGGGTTAAAGCGTAAAAAGAAACAAAAAACATAATTTTGGTTAAAACACAAGATTCCTTTCGGTTTCATATGATTTTCATACAGAAAGATACACACATCTATACAGATATATAAAAGGATCCTCCATATGATTTTTGTTTTTTCGAAGTTTACTGTATAATTTCCTCCGGTAATGTTTGCCTTAGGCTACTCGTAACCCACGGTCCCTGAAGTCGTCCCGCGGGATGTCTGCTAAACTTTTTTATTGTTATTTTATTAAAGTCTCCATTTTCTAACTCCTCAGTTTTTTCATCCATAATCTAGGGGCTATTTTAAGAGTCTCGAGAAACGCCTACTCAACTTTCCACTGAACATAATTTTACTTTAATCCCGTTGGAGTAAATCTGACCGTTGGATCAAAACGATCAAACAGTCAGATTTTGATTAAAAAAAATTAAACGTCAGGAGCAGAGCCCACACATCCTCCCGCAAGAGGACAAACTACAACATGACGACACAGTAATGCGTCCCTATATCAACGTCTAGGATCTCATCGCTTTACAACCTATTTTATTGGTTAGGTCTGTTAGGCTCACTTTTGCAGGAAATTACGCATTATAACATTTTAAAATCGTTGACTTTGCAAATTCTGCAACCAACTTAAATTATTGATAAAACTATCATCGTTGTGCAATGATGTACGAAGAAAATTCTTGATGAGGCACCATTTATACATAATAATTAAAATTTAAATATATTTATAAATGTACTTAAAATTTAAAATATATTAAGTTGAGATTTAATAGAAATGGTGACAAAATAATTTATCACAAATATTAGTAGTACTATAATTAAAATTTGTTAATATTTGAGCCGCTAATGGTGCCAGAACGATTGAGTCGTGGTGTCCCTTTAGGCGGTAACGTAAATCAATCGTACAAGTTCTCATGTTCTAAAAATATTGAATAATTACTTCATTACCAATACATCTAAAATATCTTTTTGAATAATTACTTAATTACCAATACATCTAAAACATCTTTCTCGATATAGTACACAAAACAATCAGTGAAAAAGTCATATCCCATCTTGTTACGCAAATTTCTCTTGATAATATTCATCGTGGAAAATGGTCTTTCAACAATAACAGTAGCAATAGGCAAAATTAAAGCCAACTTGATAAGAAGATATACCAAGTGAAAAGTAGTGTGAAATCCCACCTCAACCATCTTCTTAGCAATAGCTCCAATATTTTGTAGCTTAGAAAAAAATTCATTTCCTCTCATCTTATAAATCCAAGTTTTCAATTGTTATTTAAGCTCCATTTGATGAGAAATTGAAAAATCTGGTGGATATAATTCTGCAAGTCGAACTAGCTTGAAATGTTGAAATTAACACATTCTTAGGATCAATGGATGTTATGCACAAGAGTAACTTCATACTTGACTAAATGAATGGATGTTATGCACAAGAGTAACTTCGTACTTGACTAAGTGAAACGATTCTCCACCTCCTAACCAATATGATAAATAACCTAAAAATATAGAATAATATTAATTCTATTTCCAAAAACATAGTTCAACCGAGTAAATAGAGAAATAATTTAGTATCTAACAAAATATCTCAACTCTAAAGTGGCAGAAGTATGTTATAGCTCGACCAACATGTCTAGAATGAAGACGATCTAGAACATTATCTTCCATATTGTGAATGATAATGTCATTTTAAGTACAAAAATGGTTGGCATCTTCTAATAGCTCACCCAATCCATTCTCCCTGAAATATTGCAATTGTCTTTTGATATTTTCAACAAATTCATAATATCTATAATATTCTGATCTTTTTGTTGCAAGAAGAGTGACAAGGCTTTTGTCAACCCCAATATTAGCTTCATCAAGGGAGCAATAAACACAAATTAATAATTCTCCATGTCAACCAAGCTAATGGCAAGGTCTCCACTTTTTTGTTCAATTCCACCATCAATCGCTGCGGACCACATAGCGAGAAGACGAACAATTATTTTATGGTGTGAACCCCAACGTGTAGAACTCGGTTGAGCTAAACTAGTTTCTTGATTCAATCCTCTTTTGGTAGAAATTTCAAATGTTCTAAACGCCCCACCATATTTTCATGTTGTTTTTGTCTGAGAACATCTTTTCTTTTGTAAAAAGCCCTAAACATGTTTGTAATCATAGACACATATTAAAAAATATCAATTACAAATTGGTTTCCTTCTGCAACAACCACAACAACTAATTGATGTTGGTCAGCAAAAAAGTGAACATTCCTTACGCATGGATTTTCATTCAAAATGAGTGTCTTCAATACATTAAGCCCGCCTTGCATATTAGATGCCCCATCAAATCCTTGATGTTTAATTCTTAAGATTGATAATCCGTGTTTAGCAAAGAAATAATCAATGCCACTTTTCAAAGATAGTGCGGTGGTGTCATCAACAAGAACAACTCCAAGAAACCGCTCCACCACTTCTCCATGGTTGTTTACATATCTTAAAACAATCGCCATTTACTCTTTTATCGAACTATCTTGAGCCTTATAAATTAATAAAGAAAAGACATTGTCTCCAATATCACTAATAATGGATTTCGTTGTCTCTGATGCACAAGCATTAATATTTTTCTTTTGAATATTAGGAGAAGTAAGTTGATGATTTACCAGTGCATTCTCTTTAAACTACCTTCCAAACATCAGGATTACACAAACTATACCAATCAAGAATTTCAAGAAAATTACCTATATGTAGCTAATGTGCCGACTCTTCATTCCAAAAAGAAATCGTGCAAAATCTACCATGGCTGTCAAGCGAGTGAGGTAAGCAATATCCATAACTTACTTTCGAGAAGATATCTTTCACGTCACACTTTGCCTTTGACAATAAAATATAATGTTCGAGCATCATTCTGTGTACTTCCTTGAGTTTTGACATGTTCTTTAAATTTCTTTGAAGCATTCTTCCAATTTCAGAATCGTGTTTTTATAAACAACTCTTCTCCAAATCTTTTGCCTTTATCACTTCTAAAAAAACATCAAAAGAAAAATGTGGCATATTTGGAAACACTATATTCCAACCATTTCGATTTCTTGAACCAATTTGTTGGATCAAGGGTAATCAACATTAAGTTTCTGTTATGTTTTGATGATAATATATATATATATATATAATAAGAATAATAAATTAAATATTTCATAAAATAAATTAAGTAAATGGGTTAAACAAGTTATAAATGGGTTGGATAACCGTTTAATCCGATTAAGTAAACGAGTTATAAATGGGTTGAACCCGTTTTTTTTGTGTCCCGTTTATGACCCGAACCTGTTTATAGTCAACCCAAACCAGCTTAACTTCGTGTTGAGTCATGTATGTAATCTGGTCGTGGCAAAAATTGCCAGTCCTACAAAGAACTTTACCAGAATCCGACGGGGTATTACATAAATCTTCCAACAAAATCCTTAACCACAGCAAATCCTCTTCAATCTCCAAAACCAAACACAAATGCATTCAAATTCATGTTTATTCCATCATAATCAATTAAAACCCAACTTAAATTCATAGTCAAACCAACCAATTTCTAATTGAAAACTTCAAAATTCATAAACCTCTACCAAAAAATGCAAATTCAACACAACTAAACAAAATCCACACCATTCTTACACCCTTTCTAGCATTATCCATCAAAAACCATCTCAAATTCATCAAATTCAAGCAAAAAAATGAACCCTACCTTCAAATTTTGTAATCTAAACTCAACCCAACAAATTGATATCATAAATCATGAAACAAAAGAAAGAAATGAGAAAAATGAGAGATTCTTACCGCCAATTTATGAAAAAAAACCGATGGCAATGAGAGAGGATGGGAGTTGAAATTGAGAGAGTTTGAAATGAATGAGAGAGTTTGGTAATGAAATGAATGAGAAGTGGTCGGGCTGGTCCCTTTCTAGCTTTCCCTCCATTCTCCTCTCCCTTTCTTTTTTCTCTCTCAAAGTCGATGCTTGCAAGTTCGAGCTTGTTGTTCTGTGAGTTCAACTTTATTTTTTTTCAACCTTGGGGCCTAAAATGACATCTTCAAGCCGCATGTTTGATTTTTTAACAAGTGGAACTAAAACGACGTTGTTACTTGGGGTTAAAAAATAAATTAAGTCGTGGGGCCATCCTCTTCAACCTCCATCTCCCTCATAGTTAGGGATGGGTGGGTGGGTTGGTTTCTACATATATGGGGTCCCGTCAAGGGCGAGGTAGTTCACGGGACCTCGCCGAACTCCTTCCCTAGGCTTGTGAAACTATTTTCGCAACTACCAAGTTATATTTTTAATTTCACGCGAAATCCTTTCTCTTTCTTTCATTCATATTTTCGTCCTCCTCGCTCTCTCCTATCTTACCTACACTCTCTTTCTTTCTTTTTTTTTCTCTCTCTCTATACTCTTTCTAATTGTCTCTTTCTCCTCTCTCCATCTTGGAGATTGCCACTGTCCCCTCTCTTTATCTCTCATTTCACTAATCCGTGGCGAACGAACGAAGTCCAAGAAATCAATCTCTAGCCGCCAAGGTCGACATCCATAGCGAACTAACGACAACGACATTTAAATCTCGTTGTTCGTTCACCAATTCTCTTATTAAACGCAAAAACAGTAAGGTGGTGGCAATGGCGGGGACAACTAGGGTTTCAAAACCTTAGTTGCAACAGCCTCTACACATATGTGCACTATTATGATTTTATTCCCCATAATTTTGACAATTGCAAATAAATCTCCAAAAATTATCAAGCAATCCCTACATTCAATTCGTGCACTTGTTTGCATGACTTGTACACCTAAAAACTAAATTACTTTAAAATAAAATTTGTAAACTATTATGCACAATTGTGCACATTTTCTACACTAATAATAATATAGTACTCCCTCTATTTCACAAAGATAGGCCTATTGGAAATACATGATTATAAAAAAAATTCTATAAATTAACTGTATTTATTATTTCTGATTGATTTACCAAATTTATTGTTATTGCTATATCCTAAAATTACATTTATAATCAAGCAAGAATTCATATATTTCCAACTTATAATCAATTGTTTATTTTCATAGTTATACATTTTTCGTGTTTTTTTAGGTCGGAAATTAATTGCACAAAATGAGATCAAAAATGTGGAAAAGGGATGCGGAGATCGAAAGTTTGAAAGGAGTAAAAATGGGATCCATGGCCTTGACAACGACCGTGGCCACAGGGGAAAATTGCAAATCTGGGCAAAAAAGGACCACAACCATGCAAATGGCCATGACTGGTGGTAAAGTAGGCTGTGGTGGCCCCACAGTCAACCACCATGGACGTGTCAGGGCATGGCCAACCTATTTGGGTCAAAAAAGTCAATTTCAGTAAGTGGACAATTGGTGTATAAAAAGTGGACTTCAAGTGGTCAACTTGCATGCATCAAATGGGCAACTTGTCTATGATTTTTTGGGACTTCAAAATGCCTATAAATACACTTCATATGTGCATCAAAGGGGGAGTCAACCATTGAGCATATTTTTCTCTCATTTTTCTTCCATTTGGAAGAACAATATTGTTGGGGTAGAAGAAGAGAGGGAGATTAAGGCTTAAAGTGTGAGGATTTCTGTAATGCCCTGTCCGTTTCAACTAGGCTCTCTATAGTAAATCGTTTGATTCCAATTCAATCTTTGAATGTGGAGATGTTTATTAGGAGTTTAATTTGGAAAATAAACATTGATGGAGTTCTATGATGTTAATTTTTTTGTAAAATTGGATGTAGGAGATGATCCATATGTCATTTTGTGTAGTTTCGGTATTGGATTTGCTTCGAGAATGTTGGGGGTTTATGTTCCTAAGTTAGAAACATGTTTGAAGTGAGAAACTTTGTATGAAATGTGTCCAGAGGGTCATCTATGCTCATTGGAGGAAGCCTACACATGTAGATCATGATGCAGAAACAGGTCGGAGCTAAAAATGTCTTATGTGCACGTAATAGCTCTTCTGTTCATGTAGTATAGCCTTCTGCGTATGTAATAGAGTCTACTACGCACATAAATGGGCATTTTCTAGCTGGTTTCGGGTGAAACGCTGCATTTCGGTCCGTGGGTTTACAAATATCCCTTCCCCAACCTTCCTTCATCATTTCTCTCTCATTTCTCACTCAAATCACTTCCAATCTATCCCAATATCTCCCACATTTCTCTCCAATCATTTTTTTTGCTTCCTTGAGGTAAGATTCATCATCAATCTCTTCATTTCTTCATTTTATGCAAGATTCATCCATTTAGGGTTTGGAACTGAAATTGTTGGTTGAGTTTGGATTTGATGTTTCTATTGAAATGGAAGTTTTAGGATGTTAAATCCTGATGGGTTGAGTTTAGATGAGCATGATTTAAGCTTGGGTTATGAATATTTGATGTTGTTTTGGATGGGTTAGGATTTTGGTTGAATTTGAAATGGGTTTGAGTTTTTGTTTGATTTTGTTATAATGGATTCTTAGGGATGTTGTATTAGGCTTGAATGAAGTTATAAGAACATAGATTGAGGTCGGTTTCATGAGATTTGGTGTTGTTTGTAAATGGGTTGGTGAGATTCAGATTTTTTAAGAAATATGGTGATTTTTGAGTTGTTTGTTGAAATGGATGTTAGATTCATGTTTAGGAGGTTGTTTTGAGTTAATTTGCATGGCTCTAAATATCGGAGCTCGAGCGGAATGGATGTAGACACTATTTGGATAATTGATCATTTGAGGACTAAATGTGATATTTGGCATTGGGGACTAGAATTGGATTTTTGGATTATTTAGAGGGTTAATTAACATATTTGGAGAATTATGAGGATTAGAATATGAATTTGGAGTATTGAGTATTGTATTATGAGATTGAAATATTTTGGGGACTAATCTGTAATTTACCAAGTCTTGGTGACTAAATATGTTCGATTTTCAAGGTTGCAATGTTTGATCTTCGACCGAAATAAGTTTCTGATGGTTTGAGTTTGCATCTTCATATCATGCATTCAGTATTGCCATGATGCCACAATGTGACAATTGTCTTATAATAATTGTTTCAGTTTCGTATCCTAGTCAGCGAAGTTAGCCGACCACCAGTGGTACGTGATTGGGTCATTCACCTTGGATTTCCAGGTGAGTGAAATGGTAGCTTCAGAGATAGGCTATGTCTTCTAAATTATATCGTTTTTGACATGTTTGGACCTTTGCATGTAATATAGAATTAACAAAGCATATGAAATCCTAAAATTTGACTTACGTGAAAACCTCTGCTATGAAATCATGTGTTGGATATTATCTGGTGTTTGGAAATAGTTTTGTATTTGAAAATAAATGTTTTTGGCTGATTTATGTATTTTGATCAATAATAAGGAAATGTTTTCTATAAAGAATCTTTCCTGAATTTGTACTTCTTTGAAAAGGAGATTTGTTTTGGCTACTGAATTTGGTTTTGTTTTTGAAAGCTATTAGATATCTATTTATATAAATAATTTATAAATATTTATACTCTTTGAAATTTGTCATTTGATTTCAACAAATCGGTGATTGCATGATCTGTGAGTGGCGTAGGCACTATTATCTGTTTAATTTTGTATTTCAATTTTTGGCATAAAAATTTAATTAATTATTATGACTCTGGAAACCCATGTTACGTGGATAACCGTAACCTTTGGTATACCATAATAAAGATCCAGTTACTAGGGTAGGTGGTAGCACTCAGTTACTAGAGTAGGTGGTGACCCGTGTGTCTAGCTAAGACACGTGAACTTTTGTCTAGTGGAGGAGTCGACATATTTTGATTAGTGGCACAGTCCACATATGATCTAGTGGGGAGTCCCTGTATGATTTTGATGTTGGTCCCATGTCATATTTTTTTGGTGAGATATGCTTTGTTAGCATAATAATTTTGGTGAGCCTGTGTTATTGCTCATTTTTCCGTAGTTTATTGTTCAGTAGTTTGACAAGGTATATCTTACTGGATGTACTTAAATCAGTTCCTGTTTGTTATAGCTTTGAGGCCCTTAAGGTGGAATGAGTACTATTTTGAGCCCCTAAGGCTGCCAGCTGTTAGCCATTTTGAGTCGGATACCATTTGGACTCCTAAGGTTGCTAGTTTATTTTGATCTGATCTAATCAATGCAGTTTTAGTATAATACGGGAATATGATCAGTGGTTATCAGCTCTGTTCAGTTGGTAACTGATTTTAACAAAATACTTTTTTTTAATGAAAACTTCAATTTCTGCATAATCTGAAATATGTTTTTGATTTGTTTACGTGCCTGTTGTTTGCTTTGGTTGCAAATGATTTCGAAATGAATTTCAAAACTATTATTCGATACCTAGCGTGTATATACACTTATATCTGCATGTGATGTTTCCTAAATGTTTTCAAAACTATCTTTGTGAGGCACGAACGACGCATTCTGGAGTGTATTTTTCTCACTAGGGTTCTTACCCCTTTCTTTTCGGTCTGTCTTCCCTACTCTTATTTACAGGTGAGTTTGGTTAATTGCGATCTCTCGGCATTCAACACTTGGTGAGGAACCTTGTAGTTGCAGTCAGTGCCCTCTTGTTTGGGCCCAATTATTTATTTTTGTTAGTTGTTCCACACCGGTACACTTATGGGTGTATGTTTTGTATATTTATTTGATATTTAAATATGATTTATTGTTTATCAATTATTTTATTATTATGAAAGTTATGTTTTAAATAAGTTTTGATTTTAAATTATTAACTTTTAAAAAATTGATTTAATATGATTTGCCACGAATTAGTTTTAGTTCTATTCTCTAAGGCTTGTGCGAGATGGGATGGGCTCTCATAAACGGTTCGCCTCGTATGCTAGTCATTGTCCGGAATCGAGTCGTGACAAGATTCAAGGCAACAAAACAAAACTAAAGCCTAAGTGATTACAAGAAAAAAGAAGCAAGATGAAAACACGTTCAATTCTTCTCAATAATAACATTCGATAACCAAAAATTTGCAAGAACAACTCACAATTGACACTTTGCATCACCGATTCCACATATAGAAAGCCAGAACCACAACAACTCACGAAGTCAGCAAGTCTAAAAAAAGAAGAATTTTTTACCAAAAAACCAGAAGCTTCATAGGTTAAAGAAAGCACTCCAAGTGTGATTTGAGATTAGCAAACTCTTCCTCTCCTTCCATACCTCCCTCCATCTCTCTCTCTCTCTATCTAAGGTTGGTTTGTTAGTGTCAGCCCTAGCCCTAAATGCATTGTATCCAGATTATATTTTATATATATATATATGAGGCAATATTTTATCTCATTATTATTCCCGTGCATGTTAAATTGGATAAAACATCCATGAATAGTGATTCTGCTTAAGTTATCAAATATGTGATTTGGATACTAAAACCTTAAAGCATAAAAAAATACTATTCTAAATATCCTAGTCGATTATTGTCATGGGAATGACAATAAACCAAGACTAGCATGTACTCTATGAAATGATCATGTTTTACTGGTCATAGGAAATGAGATATCAATCAGAGAACATAGAACATGTTGGAGAACAGTGTTTTGGATCAATCCACTTATGAAAAGGCTACATGGTTGAAAGGTCATAAGTATTTCTCATACAATGCTTATACTTGAATCCCTCGACCCAAAATCACTATGGATTCTTGGGTGATTTCTCGTATACTTTGACATACGCCTAACATTTTTTGTAATGATTAACAAGTATGGGTATGATTGGTATGCCATGAGTCATGCTAAGAAACATGGGTGAAGTGAAAGGATTGCCACTCTCGAAGAGAGAGAGATATCACCGGCCACTTGATTAGTGAAACTGAGTAGTGTGTGGCCACACCCAAATAAAGTGATAAGTGTTATCATTTGTTTGACTTAGTCAGGATCACTTATAGATCAAGGAAATGTTTTAGCATAATAAGGGTGACCCGTTTCATGCCTTATGCTAATTCTGATATCAAAAGGCAAATGGTTGTATAAGGTTGTAATTATGTTATGTTAACTTGTAATTGACATTCATTTCAATTTGGGTAATCATAGCGTCTTGCTAGAGTCCAATAATGATTTATGGATTTTAAATTATTTTGGACCCATTGCCAACATTGAATGGACCTATAGGATCGCACACAATAAATATATGGGTTAGAACTTAAACTATCTTTCTCATCGGGCCACTAATTTATGTTGATAAATAAAACATAAGGAGATAGGCTCATGGTAAATTC
>CAODLS011350722.1:0-12155 GCA_948243855.1 Flueggea neowawraea | reverse complement strand
GGTGTAACCAGAAAACTGCCGAAGCGTGTCGAGAAGCTCATCAATGATTACTATTGTTGGCCTGAACACAAAGAAGCAGATGTCTAAGTTCCTGTTGTTGAAAGGCAAAAAGCATGACATCTTCCTTTTCTTTTGTGTAGTTTTCTTGAGTCTGATTAAAAATTACTCAGAGTGAAAGCTGAAAAGGGTGCAAAAAAGTTTGATGAAAAGGTTTTTTTTTATTGTGGTGGAAGAGAAGCTCTGAAGATTGAATTCAAATGGCGATGGCAATTTCTTGGCATTTTTTGAGGCAGTCAAGAATTTAACAGAAGATCAGGATTTCGTAAAGACTCCGAAAATAGACAGACAACGAATAGTCTTTGAATTTGACTGCATCCTTGGACATAACTAGACACAGTCGTAACAGAAGACAATTCAAACTTGTAAAGCAAGGCATGACTTATACCAAGTTTGTTAAAAATAATTTCTGTTATCTAGAAGTTATTACTAAATTCTTACATGGCAATCCTCAAAATACTCCACTGAACATGGCATTGTTAAAAATAGGGAACAATGTTTTCTAAAAACCAGGCTCCAATCTTCATTTTCCAGTTGTGCTAAAAATACATTGGCAACAATCAAATATTTGCATATTCAACTATATTCATTATTTTACAATTTAGAAAGATACGTATTTTTTTTTATCTTTTTATTTTTACAGCTTCCAATTCTATTAATCTACATTTTATTTCTATTATCTGCTACGAAATCTAATGCAAAACAAATACTGCTGCATTTTGAGTGCGCAGAAGTTAGTCTTACAATACCCCATAATAAAGCAAAACAAATAATATGTCAGCCAATCAGTAGCTCGAAAACAGAAACCAAATTTGCTTCTTTCTCGGTCGTGAATTTATACTCTACTATCCATTCTACTCAGTATTTGGCCGAGTTTACTTGAACAATCCTGCCAAAGCGAGTGTCACAGGTTACTTCTGTGAACGATTTACGATTGTAACAATCTTAGTGACTTGTTTGAAAAAAAGTATAGTGGTTTTGTGACCAAAGTGAACAAAACCCTCAAGTTTTGTGACCACGATTGCTTTTAACCCAAATAAAAAGGGACATATTTACTTTCCATACCATACCCGAGTATTGCTGAGTCAACAAGGAAACTAGGATTTGCTCTGTTCCTATAGCAATTGTGAACTTGTGATCAGTTCAGTTAATTGGTAGACAAAAATTTGGTATAGCTACGAAGCGAGTGTCACAGGTTCAAACCTACTTGTTAAACAGAAAATAGCAACTCTACTTATGACTGCATCAGAATCGGTTTTCAAATACCCATAACAAAACAAATGAAATGAGTTTGGCTTAGAAACTGAATCCAAATTTGCTTCTTCCTCGGCCGTGGATTTGGAGTTAGTTAATCAAATCCATGTTTAGAATATTGACCGATTAATTCATAAATTAAAGGTAGCTGCTAACAAAACTTTCTGCATGGACGACTTGGACCTTGAATTCCAGAAGTAGAAACAGTTTGGTTATAAGAAAACAAAGATCGACCATTAGATTGTCAATATCGAACTTATACACAACTAATAATTTTTCTTAAGGACATCAAAGCATATTTAATAAGGAAATTAAAGCAAATAATGGTGGATTTTTGCCTTCTTTAATTCAATCAAAACATACAACAGATTATAGATTTATCGATTAGTGTTAAAATTCTTCATTGATTCATTATAACGATATTATATCAGCTGCATAGGCCTGCTCTGCTCACCAATTGCTATGCTTAAAAAAAAAAAGAATAGTGGCATCCAAGTTTTTGAGCAGCAATTGGGGTTTACACTGCTTAAATATTAAAAGAAAAAGATGCCACTGCAAATTTGGTACAAGTATAAATCATGCAATCCTACACTGAAATAGTGTTTCAAATAATTCAATGTCTTACTCATGCTATAAATGGATCGGTATGCTTATTTCTCCCATGAAAATGGGATGGAACTTTAGTATGTTGTCGTCCCTAATATTATTCGTATATCACCTGCATGCAGGAGCAAAAACGCGAAGTCATTAGTTTTTCCAATGCTCTGGTGCAATTTCTGCTACAGAAGCCAAGCAAGATCAACCAATCCCTTCCCAAAATCTCACGGCAGTGTTTTCTAGCAATTCAGTAACGATTAAAATGGAGGAAATGGATTTTGAGTTTGGATGTGATTGGTGTGGAAGGAAAGAGAACTTCCAAAAAGTCTCAACAGCAATTCATTTGTGTCATTACTAGAGATACAAAGAGGGTAGGCAGGAAATTGAAACTAGACATTCTTGGCCTTCATTATCACTTGATAATAAGGTTCACGAACCATGATGACTGTATAATGGGCTATTGAACAGAATTAGCAGGAAACTCAAATCAAGATTTCATCCCACCAGGAGACAGAGAGGTTTAGGGTTTAGAGTGGGGATGGGAGTGGGGATGAAGGGAAAGGAATGTGAAGAAACAGAAATGACGAGCTGACGGAGAACATAATGCTCTCATTGCCAACAGAAAGAAGAGAGTTACTTTGGCTTACCTATAGGTCTATGGGAACTCTCAAACCATCATGTGCAAGCTGCACGGGTATTCCTTCCCTGCAAGCAAACACAGAACACGAAGTGAAACCACATTCCTAATGAAGTGTACTGACATGACTATTTCCATAAATAGACTTGAGAAACAGCTAAATGTGTGAATTGCAATTCAAAGTTTCAGAATACACTTGAACACTGTCTATAAGGAAAGAATAATTTATAACTTCATGACCATTTTTTAAAAAATTTATTGTCCTTGTAATGATCCAACTGGTGAGTCATTCCTATCAAAAGAGCTTGTTTAGGACATAATCTTTTCACAGCTTCAAGAGTCTGCAAAGTGATCAGTTCAAGTGTTAGTAGAAGTGCTAGATATTTAAAATACTCTAAAACCAAACAAAGATGAAAAAAAGTAGGAGCAAACCTGAGGAAGGCAAAAGTGAGTATTATGGGAACCATTCTGCATAAGAAGTAAGCAGAAGATCATTGGCATTAGTCCTGGAAATTATCAGAAAATACAAAGGAAAACAACTGCACTGAATGTTCAAAGGCATTTTGGGCATTAAAATGAAATTCATGGACACTTGCAGACACTTTCTGGCATTTATGAGATACATTTTCTCCAAAATTTGATGATGTCCGTCTGTGTATCAATAAATGAGTTGGAGTTTCAAACCACCTTCTTTTGCACCTATAGCCATGATATTATCCATCTACATATATCGTGCCTGTTCAGAACATAACACAATTTTTCTACCTTTTTTTTAATCAGATACAATTTTTCTACTGACCTTATACAAAGTGTCCAAGATAAGAAGATCCAACTGCCCAGCCCCAGACTTTGAAATTGCTGCAAAGCAAGAATCACCCACTTAAATATCTAGAATATGAAGATTGCTGCTAAACAGTCAGGCATGAATGCTGTACATCAGCAAATCTTCCTCCATTACAACATGAGCAATATCCACAAAGTCCCAACAAAAAAATAGAAACTTGTAGCACGTGGTAAGTGGTGTAAACTCCACCTACTCCGTACTTGAAGGAAAATGTGAACTATCAGAAAGATAGGCCACTCTACTCTTTTCACCAAAGACAAAACCTAGACAAACATAATCTTCTCCATGCATAACCTACAACAGAGAACACACATTGAAATCAGTACAAGAATAAGTTGTATACAGATTGACATATTTTATGGGAGGACCAGAGCAGGTAACTGGCAAAGGAACAAATTGTAGGCCTGAAGCAATAAAAGGTCTGCGCAAATCATTTTCAATTATCCGCCAGTTCAGCTGTGCTACCCGTCTTATTTCTTCACCTTCCTTTAACTTTTTCCCCATCAAGCCGGGAAATTTTACAGAAAGGCTGTTCCAAAAGTAAGAAAAGACACATGAAGGAGAGTGACAAGTTATTGCATTTGGTGAAGTAAGTCTTTCTAAGATAAATAAATTCACTACTATAGGATGCTGACTATAGCCAGCAGCTCTGCTTAACATACCACATTGATCCTCTTCCTTTTTTCTGAAACTGCCACATTGATCCTCTTCATGAAATTCTAATACTCAAACATGACATGAAAATAAAGCTCACCTATCCATTGCAAATTAAGTCAGATAAATAGTGGTGGGATCAATATCATTTGTAGCACTATATGGTTGCACAGCACGTATATCATCTAGACCAAGAACTGCATCAGCATGTTCATGAGTCAAAATAATCTGCAATTTGGATAAAAAATTAGTACTGGAAATTTCAGTATGAGAGGGTCTTGAGCAGAAATAAACAAGAATCAAGACTACTTGAAGGCTTCTGCAAATGCTTAACTCCCAAAATGTGCATAAGAGAATCAAACTATGTAACTTCCTTTCAATATCAAAACGTTCACATCTTCGGAATCAATTTAAATCCACATGCCGCAATGCAATAAAAAAAATGGCGTGATGAACCATTTTCGTTAATCAAAATAATTCCAAAAATGAATTCAGAATATTTGTGATCTTGCATTCGTTTAACGGACCAAAAACAACTAGAGAACAAAAAATAACTTTCCGAGTCAACACGGGGAATCTTGTGGGCAGTAAACCATCTGAGCACCTGCTCCCGGAACGTCTTCCCAACATCAATCATTATATAATTATGCTTACCATCGCTCTGGGAGTAATAATCACTAAGAAGAGACGTGTTGGTCCTGTCAAATCAATCCAATAACAAAATTACTGTTCATATCAAACGAGTTCAGCGAAGATGGCCTTTGTGTATGTTGCAAATGCGGAAGTGCAATTGGCGCGACAAATAGCAGCACGACTGGCTGCGAAGGAAGTCGGTAACCAAACCACAGCATAACAGGAAGCGAAAACACCTGAAATTGATAACGCTGTCACCCTCATCCATCATCAAAGGACTGCCTTCAATTGCTGGATCTGATTCCCCCATATCGAGACAGTCGCCGACCAACAACAACCGACCACCAGCAACAAACATCATCGACAACCAGCCACCTCCCGCGAGAAAAACAACGCCGCCCTCCGTCAAAAGCAACCACCACCCATTGTAGCACCCAGAACGCCTTCGCCAGCCGCCACCAACAGCAACAACAGATCTGGCATCCACGCCACCAGCAACAACCCTAGCAGACCCATAATCCACCAGCATCCATCCACCGCCCAAAACACCACTTAACCGCCCACACCCGCCAAAGTCTTCACCACCCATGACAGCCATAAAGCCACCTTCGGCCTCCAGATCTGGAACAACCAGCAACGGTCCAAACAACCACCACAACAACCGTCCTCCACCAGCATCGACGCCAAGCCACCGACCACCGCCCAAAGAAATGGATAAGAAAAGCAGAGACAAAGCATAAACAGATCCAAGTGAGGAACCAAAAGAGGGGATTATTTGAAGAAGCCAAAAGAGAAAGCGTTGAACCTCACCCCATCGTCGACCAAGAAGACCGACGGTGGGAAATAGGGTGAAGCCATCGAGGCTAGTACAGAGGGAAGAGAGAGTTTGAGTTTTTTTTTTAAGAATATACCACCTTGAGCCAAACATATTATAAATCTAACGTATAGTTTCATTTACATCTTTTCATGGTTCTCTTGTTTGAGGAGACCAGCATTTAGTATCTTTCAACGTATAAAATTAGGGCAAAATTTACTGCTACCTTGAGATTTGATTATATTTTTGTTGCGGCCTCTCAATTTTTAAAACATTTTATTCAGGTCTCTCGCTTTATTACTATTAGGAAAAATTAACATGCCACATTAAAAAATTTGATGTGACACATGAGACTTACTAAATTTAAATATTTAATGACAAAAATATCTTTTTAACCCAGAGATAATTTTAACCTACATTCTGAAATTAAAACCAAAATTTTAATCAAACTCTAAGCACCCAACCAAACTCACTCATTCCTTCTTCTCTTATGAACCCAAAACCCACCACCACCAAACCCAAAGCCAAAAACAAAAAAATTAATCCAACCATAAACATCTAACTCGAACCCACCCATTCCTTCTTCATCTCCCATCACCACTTTCTCTAACCCTTCCTCATAATCACCACCATCAATCTCTCTCCCTTCTCAACACCATAACCCACAGTCGTCGCTGCCATCACTCTCCTCTCACACTCAATCTCTCTTCCTTCTTAACACCACCACCGTCACTCTCCTCTCACACTCGATTTCTCTCCCTTCTCAACACCACAACCCAGAACCGTCGTCGCTGCCACCAACGTCACTCTCCTCTCTCTCCTCTCACACTTTGTCACCCTTCAGATCCACCACCACCACCCTGAAACCCGTCGCTCCACCGCTCAACGCCGTCGAATCCGACAAGCCCACAACCACCATGCACCGTTCCGCCACAACCCACGGCGCCAACAACTCCTACAAGCAGTGTCACCTTCCAATCCTTCTTCACCATCTCCTAGTTCTGAGAAGATAAATGTCACTGAGCTAGGTTCAATTTCTAGTTTGTTTCTTAAGCTCCACCATTTTTCAATTTTTAGTTTGTTTCAAGGATCTGGTTATGCGACTCCAGTCCTTCACGATTTCAAATCCCTAAACAATTTCAAGGCCAAAACCCCCAAACGAAGATGGTGTTGGGTTTTGCTTTTTAATGATTCTGTGCTTTGTTTTGTTGAATGTTTACTGAATAGACAAGTAATCAAAACAAATGATTTTGAAAACTGAAAAATAGCATGAGAAATATGGTCAAATTTCAAGGATCGCAATAGACTTTGCTCTAAAATTTACTCCTTCCGTCCCATAAAAATAGACAATAATATTTTTTCATAAAAATTAAGAAAATTAATTAAAGTTATTATAATAGAGATTTTCAAAAATACTCTTATAACAATCCAATGAGTGATTAATAATATAATTTACTATACACTTAAATAGGAATAATATTGTACAATTAACATTATTATTAGTATTGAAAAGAAAACAAACTTATAATTTGAGAAAGTCTAAAAATGAAGCATGACCTATCTTTATGAGGCAGAGTAGCATGTTATCTGCGTATATTCCCTGAATCCTATACTTTCAAACAAGCCCCAAATTGGTGAGCTTGTTTGAAAGAGATGTGGATAGAGGAAGGATAAATTAGCTGGGAACTCGAACTAATACATCATCATGCACTTCTATTCTCTCATCGACGGCATACATACAACTAAAACAAAACAAAAGCAAAAACGTTTGTCTTCGTTTCTGCATTATCAACTAGCTGAAAGCGGGCTTAGGGCTGCTGATATGGTAGACTAGACTGAAATGCAGTTCCAATACCAAAATAGCATCAAAGTATGTACTGGAATATCCTTCTAAAAATCCGAAGAAAACATCTACCATCTTATTGTTCTGTCGTCTCATCATACTCAGTCTGGTTATCCTCGCCATCATCGTCATCGTCCTTGTCATCCTCATCATCAGTTTCCGCATCCAAAAAGCTTCTTCGACTGAATTTGCTGAAGTCAGGGCCTTCATCAAATTCTGTCCATGATGTTGTATCTCGGTGCTTAACAAGAAGCCACCGGAGAAGACGGTCTTCTTTATTTAAGTAATGCAATTCCTTGTTCATGTTAGGTGTAGCCATCATTGTCATTTGCATCAGTTGGCCCTAACCGTAATGAAAAATGTGCATTAATTCAACAAGAACAAAATTACAAGTGAAATTGGAAGTAGGGTTTATATTTTGCAAAATCACAAATGTGATAGAACAGTAGCTATATATTGCATTGCAAGAATCTCAATAAATTGTTATCAATCACAGGTCATGCAAATTTATCTAAACCAATATCAAAGGACGCCCAAACCAATTTGAACAGCTGAGAATATTAAAAGATCAATCCTTCCGTCAGTTTTATGCATAGGAACGACGTTGAATCAATCTCAAAATAACATTTCGAAATAACAGAGAAGCCTCTTACTTAACATAGCTAGGATAAAACATTAATCAAATCGTCAATATCTACCCTTCAGGCCCTTTTAGAACCGATCTATAATCAAATTCTTCAAATCCAGTATCAAACTCTTCCACACATTACTTAACATCTAGGCCCTGGAAATCTATTTAGAGTTGGGAACAAAATCAATTCATTCAAGTATTCAAGCATCAGCAGCAAAGTACCAAGTAAAAACATCAAATCACAACAGGAAGAAGTATATTCACCTGGTAAAATCTCCCATCAATCTTCTTGACACCATAACCAAGCTGAACAGTCCCAAATGACTTTATCTCAGTTACAATTCCATTTCTAGCGTAAACATGTTTACCAATTCTAGCAACCAAATCCGTTAAAGCTTCCATTCTCACACGAGGCTTCAACAGAAGCACACAGTCATAAAGAGGCATCTCTTCGAACCTTCCCTCAGCTTCACTAATTCACAAACCCCGTTAAGAAAATAATCAATTTTGGACCAACCCAGAAGCTAAAATCAAATAAAAAACTCAGCTTTACAGAAAAAAATTTGTAGGGCACCATCTATCTTGTAACTGCTGAACCTCAATCAAACAAGAGCTGGTTTTGTGCCCTAATTTTTAATGAAATGCAGCTGTATTAACTTACTGCTCGGCAACACTAAAGCCGACCAGCTCGGCCAGCTGCAACCCCAGTCATGCACAATTGAACTAATCAAGATTTGCAAATCAAAAGTAAAACGAAAGATCCAAACTTACCAATGAGAATCTGGGTTTCACCTCAATCAGGTGCTTGCGTTGTAGAAAAAAAGATTGGGAGAGTTTCGAGAGGTGCAACTGAACCCTAGTGACTACAAGTTGTTAACACAAAGGCACTAACTTGTTTTGTTTTTATTTATGGGTCGGATCCATATTGAACCGGCCCAAACGGATGACCTTTCTTCTCGTATATATACCGGCTCGGGTCGGAGGCGGATCCACATTAGATATTGGTACTCTGCTGCAAGTGTATGCAAGTTCTCTCCTCCACTGAAGGCTGAAGCCATTCCATAGAAATTCTGCACTGGCTTGGTTCAGTTCAAGTCCGCAGTGGGTCCCAGGAAAGCATACATGAGCTGCAAGTTCTCTGATTTATTGTGTAAACTCTGTTCTGTAGCTTCATTTGTTTAGCTTATACTATATTACATTGAGGATTGGGATGCTTTTTGGTGTTAATTTTTGTCGTGCAATTGGAAAGCTTAAATCTTTGTCTCAGCGATGTGTGCTTGTTCATGAATTTGGTTTCCGCCCGTGTGACTATGCTGTGGTCAATTCGTTTTTCTCGTCTTCAGAGAATGGTTCTAGTGGTTCATTTTCGAGTAATAACTCAAATGCTTATAGCGCAGAAACAGAGGATTCTCATGATGCAAGTGATGGTTTAAGTGAGTTTAGACAAATGAGTTTTGGTAATGGTCGGTCTGAAGCAAATAGGAATTTTGGTTTTAATGATGTTGATGAGGTTGAATTAGATGAAGAAGAAGGAAGAGATGATGGCAGCCATATTGATGATGACAATAATGATTTTATGGTGGTGGATTATACTAGGAATAGTGAACAAAGAGAAGAAACTATAAAGGTTGAGTTGGAGGAGCATGAATTTCAGCACCCTTTGGTAAAAGAAATTTGCAGGTTGATTGAAATGAGGTCTGCTTGGAATCCTAAGCTTGAAGCCCAAATGAGGCACATACTGAGAAGCCTCAAACCACGGCAAGTCTGTGCTGTTTTGTGGTCTCAATCTGATGAAAGGGTTGCTTTAAACTTCTTCTATTGGGCTGACAGGCAGTGGAGGTACCGGCACCATCTAATTGTATATTACGTGATGCTTGAGGTGCTTAGTAAAACCAAGTTGTGTCAGGGTGCTAGGAGAATTCTTCGGCTAATGATACGCAGGGGAATTGAGTGCCAACCCAAAGCTTTTAGTTATGTGATGGTGTCATATAGTCGGGCAGGTGAGTTGAGGAAGGCAATGCAGGTCTTGACCATGATGCAGAAAGCAGGGGTTGAGCCTAATCTGTTGATATGTAACACTGCCATTCATGTTTTGGTGAAGGCTAATAAGTTAGAGAAGGCATTGAGGTTTCTGGAGAGGATGCAACTTGTTGGAATTAGTCCAAACACAATCACTTATAACACTCTGATCAAGGGATATTGTGAAATTTATGGTGTTGACCGTGCCATAGGGCTGATTGAACAAATGCCACTTAAAGGATGTGCCCCGGATAAAGTTAGCTACTACACTGTTATGGGTTTTCTTTGCAAGGACAAAAGGATCAAAGAAATCAGGGAGTTATTGAAAAAGATGGTTAATGATAATAAACTAACGCCTGATCAGGTTACTTACAATACTTTAGTCCATATGCTTTCCAAAAATCAACATGCAGATGAGGCACTTGAGTTTTTAAGAGAAGCAGAAGAGAAGGGATTTCAAATTGACAAGGTTGTGTACAGTGCAGTAATTGACTCATTTTGCAAGAAGGGAAAGATGAACAAGGCAAAAGAAATTGTAAATGAAATGTTCACAAAGGGATGCATTCCTGATGTTGTGACTTACACTTCAGTTATTGATGGGCTTTGTCGCGTTGGGAAGGTGGACCAAGCGAAAAAGATGCTTCACCAAATGTACAAGCATGGTTGCAAGCCAAATACGGTATCATACACAGCATTGCTAAATGGGCTCTGCAGAAATGGAAATGTGTCGGAGGCAAGGGAGATGTTGAATCTCTGCGAGGAAGAGTGGTGGACTCCTAATGCAGTTACATATAGTGTTATTATGCATGGGCTGCGAAGGGAAGGAAAGCTATTTGAAGCTTGTGATATAGTGAGAGAGATGATTAAAAAGGGTTTCCTCCCAACTCCAGTAGAAATTAATTTGCTAATTCAGTCACTTTGTCAGGAGGGCAAAATTGACGAGGCTAAAAGGTTCATGGAGGAATGTTTGAATAATGGATGTGCTGTTAATGTGGTGAACTTTACTACTGTAATTCATGGTTTTTGCAAGCTTGATGTAGAAGCAGCTCTATCATTGCTTGATGACATGTATCTAAGCAATAAACATCCTGATGCAGTAACTTATACAACAGTCATTGATGCATTGGGGAAGAAAGGTAGAATGGAGGAAGCTACTGAACTCATGATGAAAATGCTTAAGAAGGTATAAATCCCACAACTGTGACGTACAGAACAGTAATCCATCGATATTGTGAAATGGGTAGAGTTGAGGACTTGTTGAAATTACTAGATAAAATGTTATTCCTGCAGAAGTGCAAAGCAGTATATAATCAAGTTATTGAAAAGTTATGTCATTTCGGAAACCTGGACGCAGCTGATAAATTGCTGGGCAAAGTTTTGAGAATAGCCTCCAGAACTGATGCTAAAACCTGCAATATGCTAATAGAAAGTTATTTGAGCAAAGGCCTCCCTCTGTCAGCATATAAAGTCTCTTGTCGTATGTTTAACCGAAATCTTATTCCTGATCTGAAGTTGTGTGAGAAAGTGAGCAAGAAATTGATGTTACATGGAAAATCACAGGAGGCAGATAACCTTATTTTAAGGTTTGTTGAGCGTGGGAGGACATTACCTCATCGCTAATGTTATGTGCAAAGATAGTCGCCATCTACTGGAAATCTTCAAGAGCTTCCAAGTGGTTAGAACTCATCCATCTTCTTTGATTTGGCTGGATCAGTTTCAAGCCATTTCTTTAACTTTATTTGGATCTTTTTGTTTCAATGTTATAATTGTATCTGCTATCCACATTGTAGAGGCCACCTTTGTCCGCGGTCCATCATCAAAACACCAGACTCCAGAGAGGTAGGAAACTACAGGTTTTAAAATTCCAAGTGGTGCTGTGAGATTTACTGAAATGTTCAATTTTGTTAAATGAATGAATTTTCGGTTGGTAAAAATTCGCAGCTTGATTTCAAAATCCGAAAATGATTTCGGCTGTGGCTTATGAAAGTGAAAGCAACAGTTTTCGATGATTAATGATTGGTTATGATGTGGCAGTCAGAAGCAGTGTGCACTGTTCATGTTGTCCGTGCTGTTCTCATATGACTTGATACCAGCTGCAAAGTTTGCGGAATATGTGAATGGTTGGTGAGAATCCACCATAGGACACTCAGAATTATATGAAGGATTGAGGTA
>CAODLS011350500.1:0-20358 GCA_948243855.1 Flueggea neowawraea | reverse complement strand
ACAAGTTCGGTTTGGTTTTTCACAACATTAGGTATACTTCTTTACACCAAATTTCTGTTTTGTACATGCATGTTCCTTGGATGGTTTCTTTCTGTTTTTGGTTGAATAAATAACCTTAAAAGGCTCATAAGAAACCTATCACTCTTCCTGCCTACACGACCAGCCACCTGCTAGTGGCGCTTGACTGGACCCCTTACTTCAGATTCCAGGTGAGTGAAAAGGCAACTTCGGACACACGAGTTGTGTCTCCTCCAGTATACAGTTTTGTTGGGGTCTGGATTATCTCTGAAAATGGAATAATTAATGGTTGGCTAATTAATATTCCGAATTACGTGATTATTATTTTTGGTCCCATATCTGTTTTTGGTATATTATATATATATTTTGTCTGTTTTTTCCTGTTGTTTGCTTTGGTTGGAAACGTTTTTTTGTAAAATGGATTTTGAAACTAATATTCTGTATTAGCATGTATACGTATGTATATACTTGAATCTGTATGCGGTAGTTTTGAAATGTTTTCAAAACATATTTTTGTCAGGCTTAGAGCCGATATGGAGTGTCTTTTCCTCACTAGGGATTCTTACCCCTATTTCTATGTTTCTTGTCTATCTCTATTATCTATTTCTTAGTTTACATTTTGGCACTCGGCAACCGTTTGACATCTTGCACCTAGTGAGGCCTTCCCTTTGATAGTGAGTGCCCTCTTATTTCAGGCTCCTTTCTTGTTGTTAGCGCTCCACCTCGAGTTGTTGTTGGGTTACCGGGTCTTATTTTTTACTTTTGAGTTTACATTTGATTATGTTATATTACGATTTATTTTGTATAACTTATATTTCATATATTCATATTTTTCAGTATTTAATGCTTTAAACCTATAAAATGGTTTAATAACGGTTTATTAAATGAATTGAGTAGAATGTCTGATCCCTGAGACTTGTGCGAGATGGGTCGGACTTCCATAGAAGGTTCACTTTTTACGCCGGTCATGGCTCCAATTTAGGTCGTGACAAAGGTGGTATCAGAGTTTTAGGTTTCGTATTGTCTGGGTAGGTGTAGAGCATATGTATCTTTGATTGAGTCTGTCCGATTTGTCTCTATGTACCCTTCTGATACGTACATCGGTACTGTGGCAATTGTTGGCATTCTAGAATTCGCATGGTGTATGTGTTTTGTTTTATTGTTATGCATCATTCTGCCATCCGCATTGGATACGCATGTTATCTGTCTGATATTTGCATTAAGGCATGGATCAATGTTGTAAGAAACTAGCAAGAGCCGCTATAATTTTTGGTAGATGTGGTGACTTGAGAGATTCAAGCATTTTGTTTCTGAGAGTACCTGATATAGTTGACTAGATATAATGAGCGTGGTGATTTCCCATGATCGGGTAGAGGTCGATATATTGTCATTTGGCTATTGATGAACATATACTTCTGAGATAACCCTTGGAGTTAATAAGGTCATTTTGGGAATCAAATAGTATTTTTTGACTTTTGCTTTATCGACTTATATACAGATTTGACGAGTATGGTATTTAAGATGGATTGAGTATTCGATTTGATTGGACTTTAGAATTTTAACATTTATGGATGGTTCTCTGTGGGTTGATCAATAGGATTGGTCGAGGTTATTGATATCAATGAAAATGATGTAACAATGTTATAAAATATTATGAATGAAAGAATTCGATGTTAACCTAAGTATGATAAATTCGAGGAATTTATTGATAATTACAGGAATTTCAGAATACGAACACTTTGGGATTGGTTAACGATCACTCATAAGGAATTAATTGAGCAGAATATATTTGAGGAAATTAATTGGTATGCCTAGTGACTGTAAACGACAAATTTTGAATTAATATACGAATCATGATCTTAGGCAATTAGAATTGGGATTAGCATGATGCATGAAAATATTTATAAGCATTCAAGGAATAAGTATAAGCATTGATATATTAATGAAGTCAACGAGGCGAGGAAAATGAAATTGAGGCTTTCAGGTGTTGCCAGATTGTCATAACAAGATTTTCAGAGAGTAAGAGAATTCTGTGGTGACTTAAATACAACAAGTACGAGGAATTGCTTGACAACTATGATATACTTGGAGACAATAATTATTAGAATATCTGGGTGTCTGATTTTATTACATAATATGGTTATGGATTTACTTATTTTGAGTTTGGGAGGCTTTGAATGTAGTATACTTAAGTTAGTATGGACTATGATAAGAGTCGAGAAAGGAATTTGTCTGACTATAGTTTGGGACACTATACGATATGTGATCTTTGTATATTAGCAAATGATGTTCGGTTGATTTGGCATGATATTGGATTTCAATGATTTTGGCAAAGGAAATAATGTGATAAAGCAGTTAAGGATATTATATGATATGGATGATATCAAACACTATGATATAGTTTGGAATGTATGGCGTAAGTTTAGATTTATGCAAGTCATTTAGGGTTGAATGCTGATAAGATATAGATTTGGAGATTTTGCAATTTTTTATTAGTAAGTATTGATGGAAGAGAGAATATTTGGTGTAATAAGAATGGTTTGAATACATATGAGGTTGTTTGGCCCTTCTGGACTGCTCTGGCATGTGTTGTCATTTGGTTTACGACATTGATCATTGAGTCTTTGGTCAATAAGCATTATGGTTCGCATGCATACAATAATCATTATTTATTTACTCAGTTCATGCACAGTATCCATTTATTGGCATACATTAGAGTCGGTTAGACCTTGGTTTATTGCTCCCTTTCTATGAAAGGGATTGTACCCTTCTGAGATATGTGAGAAATCTTGTATCACTCTGAGTATGTGGGAAGAAGATTTCTTATTAATCTTACTTCTCTTTCATTTGTACCTGAGGCTCAATTAGAGAGAGGTATGGCTCTGTTAGTTTACCAATGGTGTAAAATATGAGGATTTAAGGATAATGGAAAGAATTTTGAGATGACTCAATTTGATGTACTAGTCAAGATTTGAGTAAGAATTAGCAAGAATGTGATATATGTTCATATATGAGTGGAATACTCTTGGAATCTGAATTGTGAGATAAATACCATGAATGGAGCATAAATTTCATTTGAGGAATAGAAATTGAGCTCTTGCATGAGTATTGTGTCTGAACAGAATATTTAAAGGAAATATTCTCAACACGAATTTGGTGATGTTTGAGGTTATAGTTAAGATAAGAGTGTGTAATTCAAGAACCGTGGTTGTTTGAGGTAAATATATCCTAAGTGGGTTAGGACATATTCGATTTATGCTTTGGTCTAGGTTATGAATGATTGGAGATTAGAATATCTAAAATTGAGGTTATTTGATGTTACTTCGGTGGAATTTGAGATTTGATATGTCGCGTGAACAAAGAGTTCATGCCATGATCAAAATTATGGTCTTTTTGGATTTTGGTATTTTGGGAAATTCAAGAAATAAGGTATTGATATTTGATCTGTATTGGGAATGATTTGCGATACTGATTCGAGGATTCGATATCAGGAAAAAAAATGTACTATGGGATTGTTAAGCACAGAGCAGCTTAACGACATTGCTAAGTATGTTATGTTTGCAAAAATCGCGAATTAGTCCGCCATTTTTATGATAAGTTTGAAATAATTTTTTGTGGATTATTGGAGTTAGATTTTTTTAAGATCCGAGGCCAATTCTGATGACACATATATTGCTCGTTGTTAATTGGAATGAACCAATATTTGGAGTACTTAAGACTTTGAAGTACTAAGAACATGGTTAATAGAACCATTTATGGTTTTGTTTGTCAATGTGAGTGGCGATCTAATAGTATTGTTTGGAAGTCGATTTGTTCGATTAAGGAATAAAGTTAAGACCTATGTTTTTTTATCCTATTAACTTTGAGAATATTCAGTATATGATAATTAGAGGATTATCTTGGATGGATTAGTGAGATATTATAATGGTGAAAGTAGTATGCAGTTATCAATTTTGTGATAAAAATCACTTGGTGATTCATTTGACTTTGGAGACAAGTATCCATAGTAAGGATTAAAGAGATAAGTCTGATTAATAATTAGCCATATAATTATTAGTCAAATTTCATGTCATATACTGATAAATCAAAAACGATATAAGTAGGAAGACACAACCTATATGTCTGAAGTTGGCATTTCACTAACCTGGAATTCGAAGCAAAGGATCCAATCAGGCACCACTGTTATGTGGATATTCGTGCTGGAAGGAACAGGAAGCTGGAACAGATATATCCATAGTAGATATTAGAAAATAATGTTGGTACTGTGGCGGTACCGGATGAATGATATGCATATGCCGATGCAGACGCTCAGAGATGCTGAAAATCGATTATGAATGATAACCCATCATTCGAAACCAAAAATTCAAACCGATGTAAAATTACAAATTGGTCCTCTACCAATGTAAAATTATGATCAAGTCCCCGAGACTCGACTAAGTTCTAAATAGCCCTTAAAGTACTCTGGAAATGCTAACTAGTCATCAAGGTAGTTAGAATTCCCAAAATAGACCCCAACACTAAAAGGTACATAGATGTGTAAAATTACACATTTGGTCCCTCAGAACAAAGCCTCACTCCAGCAACCAAGAGGGCTTACTCTAGTGACACCCACAACGACTTACTCGAGTATGCCATATTCGCTTACTCAAGTAACCCGTGTTCATCACTGACTCGAGAGAGCCATCTGCTTACTCGAGTAAGACCCTGCCTAGATCATGCCCAACTCGACAAAACCTCGATTTCACCAATGGAAATCCATACCAAACACCCACTTTGACTCGACTCAAGCGCCTGAACTCAAATCTAGAGTCAAAATCATCAACACAACTCAGAAACACACTAAATCGACCAAAAACAAATGAGTTTGAAACTTATTCACAAACATGTTCGTTTATGTAAATCCAAGCCTACTTTATGTGTTAATGGACTCCTAAAGTCCCGAAATCACAACCCTTAACACCCATTCTAACAAGAACAACCTACATCCGAACCTATGAGCATTCATTCAAACCCTAAAATGCACATTCATGCAAAATTATGGAAAATGAAAGAATGAGAAGTAGAGAGAAACAATCTTACGTCAAGAGATGTCTAGGAAGGAACGAGATTCAACCGAAATAGCTTCTGGATGAAATGGGAGTGTTTTGACTGAAGGGAGACGAAATGAGATAGAAGAAATCGGGCGGTATACATGACCCCTGCCCAAAACAACACCGTTTCACGCACTGGGTGCACATCTCACACGAGTAATACATGCCCATCTCGCTCGAGTAAGATTTGACCGCTTACTTGAGTAACCCAAGGTCCATAGTACTCGAGTAACACTCATTTGATTACTTGATTAACATAGCTTAACATCATAAGTCACCCACTCGACAGTCCAATCGATCGAGATTGACTCGGGGAAAAACCAAAAGCTATAGAGAGCTGTATCAGAATCCAATGGGGTATTACACAAATCATCAACACTGAAGCCCAGCACAAAAATCGGGTATGTAAAAATGATGCCAGAGTATGTAGAGACAGATAAAAAGATTGATGTAGGTACAAAAATTCTATGCATGGACAGAGATAGATCAAAATGAACAGACAGACAAAAGGATACCAATCTAAGGGTCTGTAGAATTAAACAGCTGCAGATATCTATATCACATCTCATCCTCGGCCTCTAAAGTGGCCTCCTTAACTTAATGGTGCCTCCAAATCACCTTTACTGAAGCTATCTCCTTATTCCAGAGTCTCTTGACATGACGGTCAATAATCCTCAATGGAACCTTGTCATATGACAAATCGGGTCTAACCTCGACCGACTGTGGTGCCAAAACATGAGACACATCTGAAATATACTTCATCAAAAGGGAGATATGGAACACCGGATATACATAAGCGAATTGAGGCGTTAATGCCAACTCATATGCCACGACTCCAACACGACCTATGATCTCAAAAGGACCAATGTATCTCGGGCTCAACTTGCCCTTCTTTCCAAATCTCATCACGCCCTTCATCGACTATACTTTCAGAAATATATGGTGTCCAACTGCAAACTCTAGATGTTTATGCTGCGGATAAGCATAACTCTTCTAACGACTATGAGCAGTCTGGATCCTCTGCTGGATTAGCCTAACTTTCTCAGTAGTCTCCAAAATAAGATATGGCCCCAACGACTCTCTCTTTTTTTAATTTGATTTACATAGCAGAGATCTACACTTTCTGCCATACAAGATCTATAACTCAACTCTGGACTTTATCAGGAGTTGCCACTCAGACATTGCAGATCATCTCTTAACGAATATATGAGCTAAACTACCCACTGACTTCCTACTCAGAGCATCGATAACAACATTAGCATTGCCAGGATGATATGGTACAATCATAATCCTTCAACAACTCTAGCCAATGTCTCTGCCTCAGATCCAGGTCTCACTGCCCGAAGATATACTTCAAACTCTTATGATCTGTAAATATCTCAACAGTCTCTCCGTACAGATAATGCCTCCAGATCTTGAGTGCAAACACCACTACTTCTAACTCCAAATCATGCATCGAGTAGTTCTGTTCGTGCCTCTTAAGTTGTCTTGATGCATAGGCGATCACTTTTTCATATTGCATCAACACACAACCTAGACCAACTCTCGATGCATCGCAATACACCGCAAAGCCTCCAAAACCCGATGGTAACACCAAAACTGGCGCACTAGTCAAACACTTATTTAGCTTCTGGAAACTATCCTAACATCTATCAGACCAGAAAAATTTGACTCCCTTTTTGCGTCAATCGAGTTATAGGAGTTGCAATGCTTGAGAAATCTTGGAAAAACATCCTGTAGTATCCTGCCAAGACAAGGAAAATCTGAATCTCCGTAGTGGTCTTAGGCCTTTCCCAATGGAGTACAACCTTTACTTTCTTAGGATCCACCAAAAAACCCTCTCTCGACACCGTGTGTACGAGAAACGCTACCCGCTCGAGCCAAAACTCGCACTTCGAGAACTTAGCATAGAGTTGATGTTCTCGTAAAGTCTGCAACACTGACCTCAAATGGTCCTCGTACTCCTCCCTACTGCTCGAGTAGATCAATATGTCATCGATGAAGACAATGACAAAACGATCTAGGTATGGTTTGAACACCCTGTCCATCAAATCCATAAATGTTGTGGGAGCATTTGTCAAACTAAATGACATCACTAAAAATTCATAGTGGCCATATCTAGTTAGAAATGTCGTCTTAGGAATGTCCTCACCTCGAATTCTCAACTGGTGATCTCCCGACCTCATGTTGATCTTAGAGAACCGTTGTGCACCCTGTAACTGGTCAAACATATCATCTATCCTCGGAAGTGGATATCGGTTCTTCACTATCACCTTGTTCAACTGACGGTGAAATGCTCGGTCGAACAAACCCTTTGTCCAACAACTCCCTCAGCTGAGTCTTTAACTCCTTCAGGTCTGCTGGTGACATCCAATATGGTGGGATCAATATCGGATCGGTACCAGGCTCTACCCCTATGACAAACTCAATCTCCCACTTAGGCGAAAGTCCCAGTGACTCCTCCGAAAATACATCAAGAAACTCCTGAATCACCGGTACATCTCCCACTCTCAACTTTGACTACTCAGGTTCAGTGAGCATAAAAGCCAAGTATGAATCACCACCTTGACGGATCATCCTCCCAGCTCTAACTATTGATTCATAACTCCGCATAACACTGTGTCACTCACCCTAGTAGAAAAACTTAGCCTAACCAAGCGGTAGAAAACACGCTCTCTTGCCAAAGTAGTCCAATGTAGCATGCCAATCAAAGAGCCAATCCATACCCAAGATGACATCAAACTCACCTGCGTCCAATAGGATGAGGTCGGCTACTAGATCATGCCCACCAAAAGAGATATCACACTCTTGAACCCCATAATATGTCATCATCTTACTATCCAATGGTGATGATACCTCTAACAACTTGTCCAATGGACGCAACATTAACCTAGCACGCTTAACAAAATAGGGAGTAACGAATGAATGAGATGCACCCGTGTGAAACAATACATATGTTGAAGTACCAGAAAGAGAGAGTGTACTAGTAACTGTAGCATTAGAGGTCTGCGCCTCCTGACGGGTGAGATGATAAACTCTGGTCTACCCTCCTGCATAAGCACTACTATAAGTTGCCTATCCATGACCACTGTTCTGACCAGACTGAAAGCGATTCCTGGAACCTTTACTAGTTCCCCTACCAGCACAGATACTAACTGTACCTGAACCTCCTATCGTGGACTGACCAGTCTGTGCCCCTGCACCAAGCTTCACTGGACACTCTGCTATCTATGCCCCGACTGTCTATAGTAAAAACAGTTTCTCGTCGCCATGTTGCATACCCAGGATGCCTCTTCTTGCAAATCACACACTGCAGAATCAAGCTCCCTGAGCTTTGTCCTCCACTCTGACCAGTTGGTTGCGCTACACTGAGACTCTGAGTGCTCTTACTGGGTCCCTGCCCTCTAAATGAATGTTGATGCCTCTGGCCCGACTGAGCTCCCTGACTTCGACCCTGATGGCCACCAAAAGTACCCTCGTTCTTCGCCCTATTGGGCTCCCTCAGGTGTCTATTGTCTATATACACAATCCCTTTGACAGCCTCTGTAATCTGCCTGATGGTATATAGCTCCCTGGTCGCCACTATCCTACCAATAGTGGGCTGCAACCCCTCAAAAAACTTCCTAACCAAGGCCTCCTCTCATTGACTAGCTGAAGGTGCATATCTACTTAAGTCATTAAACTTCTCCTCATACTCTGTCACTGACATTCCAGTCCCCTAACAGAAATCACTGAACTCATTCGCCTTCTTATCCCGAATACTATAAGGAAGGATAGACGAAATGAGCTCCTCCTTGAATCGAGCCCAATTGAATCCCTCTCAAGCCTCAAGGCTCCTCCACCATCTCGTTGGCCAATCAGTCAAAATAAATGCAGCGAGTCTGACCTGACTAGCATCATAAAAAATGCCTCTAGCCTCAAAACAATGCTCAACCTTAAGGAAAAAGTTATACGAATCCTCTCCCATCCCACCTAAAAATCTGGGTGGTTTGAGCTTCATGAATCTATCCAAAAGATCTTGCTCTCTGCCCCGTGGGTCAACCACCTGAGTAACTATTGCAACCTCCTCCTGCTGAGGCTGCTGAACAGGTGGCACCTCAGGCTGAACTGATACTGTTACTGCTGGAAAAATTGGTTGCCTTCCAGTAGACTGACATGGTTGAACCCTCTCCAGACGGTTTAAAACTTGAGTCTTATGTTGAACCATCTCCAACTAAGTAGTAATAAGCTGTTGAAGCTGCAGTTGCTACTGAGGTGCTAGCGCTGCAACCTCTGGCAAGCTGTGTGAATCATGCGGATCCACTACTGACTAAGTTGCGGCCTCATCAGGCACACGCCTATGACCACGACGATCCATCGCTACATATAATAGATAGACAGATACGTATGCAGATGTCAGAATTCAATGATTGCCACAATAACATACTAGAGATCAATGGATATACAGAGGCAAATCAACTGACTCAGTCAAAGATACGTATGTTCCATACCGACCCAGACAATAGAAAACCTAACGCTCTGATACCACCTTTGTCACGACCCGAGTCGGGCCGGTGATTGACATACAAGGTGAACTATCTGTGGAAACCCAGCTCATCTCGCACAGACCTATGAGAGACAAACATTCTACCCAAACAATCGTTTATCAAAACATTTATTTAATAAAATACGATATACAAAAAATAGTATGAATATAATACTATCGAAATAAATATGAAACTGTCATAATATATTCAAAATCCAAAATACAAAAGTATAGCACAATATCCTTACAGAAACCCGGTATAAAACTCTAACTACAAAATACAAAAGTAGAGCCTGAACGAGGGCACTCACTAAATAGCAAAGAATGTCTCACTGGTGACGGGGTGCCGAACATATGCTGAGTGTCAAAATATTTTCCAGACATAAAAAGAAGATAAACATAAATAAAATGGGGGGTGAGGACCCAGTGAGGAAATATCACTCCAGATTGCCTCATGCGTGCCTCACACAGACAGTTTTAAAAACTATTCAAAAGATACCGCACACGCATATACTGATATATCATATATACACACTTCATATGTAATAGCTTTCAGAAAAAAATTTATCAAAATGTTTGCATACAAAGCAGACAACATGCATTCAGACAGTGTCATAGTATATATATATATAACAGAGTCATAATATGGGACTATAACAGACAGTCATGCAGAACATATTTCATATTTTTAGAAAACATATATATTCCAATATATATATATTTGTAAAGTAAAACGTTGATTATTACAAACCACATAAGTCCGATTAATAATTAGCCAAATAATTATTAGTCAGATTTCATGTCATATCCCAACACATCAAGCACGATATAAGTAAGAAGACACAACTTATGTGTTTGAAGCTGTCATTTCACTCATCTGGAATCCAAAGCAAAGTATCCAGTCAGGCACCACTGGTAAGTGGCTGGCCATGCTGGCTGGAATAGGAAGCTGTAATAGATACATCCATAACATATATCAAAAAATGATATTGGTACTGTGGCGATACCAGATGAATGATATGCATATGCATATGCAGATGCAGATGCTCAGATATGCTGAAACTCGAATCCGAATGATAAACCATCATTCACAACCCAAAATTCAAAGTCCATATAAAATTACAGCTTGGTCCCCGACCAATGTAAAATTTTGATCAAGTCCCCGAGACTCGACTAAGTTATAAATAGTCCTCAAAGTACTCTGGAACTGCTAACTAGTCCTCGAGGTAGTTAGAATTCCCAAAATAGACTCCCAACACTAAGAGGTACAAATATGTGCAAAGTTGCACATTTGGTCCCTCAGAACAAAGCCTCACTAGAGCAACCCAGATGGCTTACTCAAGTGACACCCACAACGGCTTACTTGAGTAAGCCAGATTCGCTTACTCGAGTAACCTGTGTTCACCACTTACTCGAGTGAGTCATCTGCTTACTCGAGTAAGACCCTGCCCAAATCATACCCAACTCGACAAAACCTTGATTTCACCCATGGAAATCAATACCTAACACCCACATTGACTCGAATCAAGCCCCTGAACTCAAATCTAGACTCAAAATCATCAACACAACTTGAAAACACACTAAATCGAATACCCAAAACGAATGAGTTTGAAACCCATTTACAGACATGTTCAATTTATGTATATCCAAGCCTACTTTATGTGTTAATGGACTCCTAAATTCTTGAAATCATTACCCTTAACACCCATGCTAACAGAAACAACCTACATCCGAACCTAGGAGTATTCATTCAAACCCCAAAATGCACATTAATGCAAAATGATGGAAAATGAAAGAATGAGAGGTAGAGAGACACAATCTTACTTCAAGAGATGTCTAGGAAGGAACGAGATTCAACTGAAATGGCTTCTGGACCAAATGGGAGTGTTTTGAGTGAAGGGAGACTGAATGAGACCGAAGAAATTGGGTGGGGGTATATATAGACCCCTGTCCAAAACGACACTGTTTCACGCACTGGGTGCACATCTCACTCAAGTGACAGGAAATCACACTCGAGTGACACACCAATCACTCGAGTAACATAAATGGTTACTTGAGTAACAAGTTCCCAGGTATTCATCATGTTCATCCCAAAACAATACTTACTCGAGTAACCAAATGGTTCACTCGAGTAATACATGCCCTATCTCACTCTAGTAAGACTTAACCGCTTACTCGAGTAACCCAAGGTCCATATCACTTTTGATTACTCGAGTAACATAGCTCAACATCATAAGTCACCCACTTGACACTCCAATCGATCAAGATCGACTCGGGGTGGAACCAAAAGCTATAGAGAGATGTATCAGAATCCGACGGGGTATTACAGGAATCATCAACACTGAAGCCCGACACTTCGGATGATTTGACTTTATTAATCAAACTCAAAATCTCAACGTTACCAAGTAATGCTCCAAAATCATCAAACTGAAATACAACTCCACTCCTCATCAAACTCTACCAATCTAACACTGTTGATTGCCTCTCAACTGTGATGTGAGCTAAACTCGCCATCGACTTCCTGTTCAAAATATCAACAACACGTTAGCCTTACCAGGATGATATTATATAGCGCAATCATAATCCTTCAATAGCTCTAGCCAGTGTCTCTGTCTCAAGTTCAGGTCTCTCTACCCAAAAATGTACTTCAAACTCTTATGATCCGTAAAGATCTCAAAAGTCTCTCCATACAAATAATGTCTCCATATCTTGAGTGCTAACACTATGACTGCCAATTCCATATCATGTATCAGATATTTCTGTTTGTGCTTCTTGAGCTATCTTGATGCATAGGCAATCACCTTGCCATGATGCATTAATACACAACCTAGTCCAACTCTCGATGCATCACAATATACTACAAAATCTCCATAATCAAACGGTAAAACCAACACTGCTGCACTCGTCAAAAGTTCCTTCAACTTTTGGAAACTATCCTCACATCTATCAGACCAAACAAACTTAACTCCTTTCTAAGTCAATTGGGTCATAGGAGCTACTATCTTAGAAAAGTCTTGGATAAATCTCCTATAATACCCAGCATCTGAATCTCTGTAGCTGTCTTAGGCCTCTCCCGACGGAGTACAACGTCTACTATCTTTGGATCAACCAAAATACCATCTCTCGACACAATGTGTCTGAGAAATGCAACCTGCTCAAGCCAGAACTTGCACTTAGAGAACTTAGCGTAAAGCTGATGTTCTCTCAAAGTCTGCAAGATTGATCTCAAGTGATCCTCGTGCTCCTCCCTACTCCTTGACCATATCAAAATGTCATCAATGAAGACAATCACAAATCGATCTAGATATGGCATGAACACCCTATTCATCAAATCCATAAATGCCGCAGGAGCATTCGTCAACCCAAACGATATCACCAAAAACTCATAATGCATGTATCTAGTCCGAAATGCAGTCTTTGGAATTTTCTCACCTCGGATCCTCAACTGATGATATCTTGACCTCAAGTCAATCTTAGAAAACCATTGTACACCCTACAACTAGTTAAATAGATCATCTATACTCGGAAGTGGATATCGGTTCTTCACCGTTACCTTGTTGAACTGTCGGTAATCGATGCACATACGAATGCTTCCATCCTTCTTCTTTACAAACAAGACTAACACACCCTCAGGTGAGATGCTCGGTCAAACAAATACCTTGTCCAAAAACATTTTCATCTGAGCCTCTAATTCCTTAAATTCTATCGGTGCCATCCGATACGGTATAATCGATATCGGATCGGTACCAGGCTATAAATCTATAGCGAACTCGATTTCCTTCAATTCTATATGCGCCATACGATACGGTGAAATCGATATCGGATTGGTACCAGGCTATAAATCTATAGCGAACTCAATCTCTCGATCAGGTGGAAGTCCTGGTAACTCATTGGGAAACACATCGGAGAACTCTTGAACTACTGGTATGTCTCCAACACTCATCTCTGGTCTCTCTGGCTCAACCAAAACAAAGGCCAAATATGCATTGCATTCTCGACGGATCATCTTCTTTGCTATAATAATGGATACATAACTCCGTACCACAATATCTCGCTCACCCTAATTATAGAACTCAGTCTGACCAGGTGGCCGAAAGCATACTCTCTTCGCAAAATAGTCTAGGGTAGCGTGTTAAGTCGTAAGCCAATCCATACCGAGTATGACGTCGAACTCATGAACATCTAACACAATTAGGTTGGCTATCAACTCACGTCCATCAATGGCAATCACACAACCCTTAACCCTAAACTTAGTCACAATCTTGTTGCCCAAAGGCGATGACCCCTCTAATAATTTATCCAATGGATGCAACACCAATCCCGAATGCTCAACAAAATATGGAGATTGGTGATTTCGCCGATTCTCTGGTCTGCCTCATATCCCTTGTAGCATGGGCAAATTTTCCTGTCTTCGGCTTCACGAAGAACTTGCTCGTTTGTATGTAACCATTGGTTCCTGATCCTCGCAGTGTCTGTAGGCCGATGTTGTTATACATCTTTGCCAGATTGTGGATGAAACCCTAATTTTGTCTCTATTTTGGTTAATGGGATAAGGCTAAAAGAAGTGAGGCTTTTTGTTTTTGTAATTGTTTAGCGACAGACTATAAGACAAAATGAACAATAAAAATAAGCAAAGAACAACAAAAAGCTCAATCCAAGAACTTTAGATCAATTAGACATGGTGGAATTTGAATCTTACCGAGCTCTTCATCATTGTCTTTGCCCAATTGAACCCGAATTACAGAAATACAAAGCCTAAGCTAGATGAAATCTCTTCTACAAGTGAATCCCACTTACAGAAACAGACCCTACATTTGAAATAGAGAGAAAGATAGAGATATAAAGAGAGTGTGTGGTTGAATTGAGGGAAAGATGAATCTAAAGATGGAGATGGTTGTGGTCGTGGTGTGAGAGAGAGAATGCATTGGAGAGGTTGGGAAAATTGGTCAAGTCATCTTCAAGCTTTGCGGTGATTTCCGAGGAAGAAACATGACTAGTGAGAGAGAGAAAGTGGTGGAGAGAGAGAGAGAGAGATGGTGGTGAGAGAGAGATACATATAGAGAGCGCGGTGAAGAGTTTGGTGAGATTGAGAGAGTGAATCGAAAGGGAGAGGGCGGTTTTGATTTTTGGATGAAGAGAGTGATGGCTATTTTTTTAATCAAGCGATGTTGCTTGATCTATCTCATTTCTCTCCCAAAACGGTGAGTTTTGATGATCTCCAGTTGAAACGGTGAGTTTTTGGACAGTCGTATAGTCTTACTGTGTGATTTTCTGGTCTGAGTGGAGGAATTGATTGAGAAGAAGAAGATTGAAATGCATTGTTTTGTCAATCCAAAAAGAACATTAAAGTGGAGGATTTGGCTATGGTCTTTTTGAATTAATATTATTTATCTTTTTTAATGGGGTAAATTAATTTAAAATTAATTTAACGACTATAAAAATGTCAACACAATAAAAAATGTATGTTCAACATAACCATTTTTTAATGTGTTGTTACGTTTAGAACTATCGAATAAGTTTAAAACTAATCGTGATCTTTAAAAGGGTGTAAATGACACATCTATAAAAAGAATCATAACTCCTCCTAAAGTAGAGAGTGAGCTATAAGAAGTAACTAATTTTTAGGGTGGACTGCCGATAAATGTCTGAGCTTCAATCAACTTCCTTTAAATCAAGCTATCATCTAATTATTTAACAAAAATCACGTTTTGAATACTATCCACTATTTTTACAGCATTCTTTTAATTAAGTTTTTGTTTTATTATTTGAAGTTGAATGAAACAAATTTTTTTCAACGATTTGTACACCTGGTTTACTCTCATGTACACTTATGTATACTTTTGTAGGAAAAAGTTGAATAAAATTGAAATATCACTAAATATGTTTGAAATTTATTTTGTCCACCATTTATATATTTTTTGTACTTCTGTATACACTTATGTACACTTCATTAGTTGAAGGAAACTAAATTAATCCATTAACTCAATTTATAATTTCTTTTATCCATTGTATGTATACCTTTTGTACTCCCGTTTACTCTTTCTAGAATAAATTGATATAATGTTGTTATTTATTAAAACTGACCTTTGTAAGAAAATTTAAAAAAAAATTGTTTTTAGTTTTTTATTTTTAAAAATTATATTTTTGGTGGTGTACACCACTTGCCCTCCGTATGCATATAAGTTACAGAAATCTTTTTTCTCGCGATATTTTTTCAAATTTTTGCGAGAATTTCGCATTTTCTTTATGTGTATTTCTGCAAATACTTTCTTACTTGCTGGTGTTTTTATAAATAATTTTATGCACATGTTATTTTTAAGAAGTTGGTATTTTATGTATAAAAGCGAATAAAAAAGAATGTAACAATGTACATTAAAAACAAGAATAATATAAAGAATTAAGGAAGAAAGAAACGAAGCCTGAGAATTTATAGTGGTTTAGTTTATCCAAGCCTACATCTACTCTCGATGTATCAACTTGAGATTTTTTCTTTTTTATCTTCTCCTTTGAAATAGTTCATCCACTTGCTTCAAATGGGCAAGCTCCTTGTTACACCTCAAGTTTTGCAGGTGCTTGAGAACTGTTACAAGTTTCTTAACTTCACGAGCATTAGGAGTCCTTGCAATCACTCAATAATGTAGCAAGAAAGTGTGTGCAATGCTCTCTCAAAAGGGTTTGCAAATCTAAATTCAAAGAGAGAAACTAGCTTAAAATAAGTAAGTGGACAAGATTAGCTCTTCGAAATAAATAAGAAAATGGAGATCAAGAGTGATGCATTCTTTGAGCTTTTTGAGACCTATTTATAGCCAAATATGTCTAGATGATGTTGTGGAATATTGGAGCTGCTCAAAAAGATTTTATGACTATTAGATCATTTTGAAATGAAGCTGTTATATTTAATTGTTATTCCGATAGAAGTTTTGATAGTGTAGGTCTGAAATGACAATCCAAAAGGGAAGAGGGGGTGAATTGGATTTCTAAATTTTAAATATTGTTTAAAAACATTTTTGTAATAATCAAATATTC
Source organism: Flueggea neowawraea (assembly GCA_948243855.1). Classification (NCBI taxonomy): domain Eukaryota; kingdom Viridiplantae; phylum Streptophyta; class Magnoliopsida; order Malpighiales; family Phyllanthaceae; genus Flueggea; species Flueggea neowawraea. The sequence goes on along the minus strand of CAODLS011350500.1, from coordinate 3,699 downwards.
AATATAAACAAAAGACGACGCAAGAACATCTAATCCAATTCACACAAGTAATAAATGTAAAGAAGAGAGAATGGATAGAGAAATCAAATCTAAGATTTGTAGTGGTTTGATCCGCTTAGCCTATATCCACTCTTCAAGCTTCTTCTTGAGATTTCAAATCCACTATAGCTTCTTTCTTTAATGGGTGAAGGTAACCTCTATAAGCTCTTGCTTCAATGAGTGCAAGATTAAACCTCTTCACAATACAACCCTTGTTTTCTAGACAAACAAGAAAACTATGTCTCTCTCTAAAACAATGGAATTTTCATTAAGGAATAATGAAAATAGAATTTAAACACTTTCAAGCAATAAAAAATTTGCAAGTCTAAAACTCTTTGGAGAAGTGTATGAATGATTTGCCAATAAGAACAAGAGAAAACTTGATGACTGTTGAAAGATGATTTCAAGTGGTTATCCTTGTGTTTTCTGAAGTGTCTTGAAGCTATTTATACCTTTTCAAGTCATGGTAGAGGTTGGGTGATTAATGTAGCTGTTGTGAGATAGAACAACCATCATTTAATACTCTGAACAACCTCTTACTCGAGTGAGGCAAACTTGTTACTCGAGTGAGCAGTCTCTGATAAACTATCCTTAGAATGTGTTACTCGAGTGAGCTATTTTTATGTCTGTTGGGACCACCAACCATTGACATTTAAACTTTGAATTCATCAATCTTAGGTATAAACATTTTGTCTCCATGTGATCACTTGAGTGAAGAATTATGTTACTCGAATGAAATGTTGTTCATTATGCTTTTTGGTCGATTTGATTACTCGAGTGAATTTTCCATCACTGGTTGCCCTGGTTTAGCGTGTTATTCAAGTAATAGAATCCAATTTGTAGTCCCTGGAAGCCTTGATTACTTGAGTGACACCTTGTGGTACTCGAGTGACACTTATGGTACTTGAGTGAGAGGGTATGGATTCTTATCTCTTGTCGATTTGGTTACTCGAGTGAGGTGGTCGATTACTCTAGTGAGAAATTCTTGATTCTTATCACTAGACAGTTATGTTGCTTAAGTGAAGAGATTCATTACTCGAGTGAGCCAATGTAAAACTCATTCAAACGCTTAAGCATTAAACCTTATTTTGTCCATCATTAAAACATAAAGGAATTTAAATGCTAACCACTCTTAGTTCAACAGATAGAACTTCTAACTACAATATATTTAGCACTATATTTCTTAAAAAACTCTCATTATAAATTTTTACCAAGATTCTCGGCCTGAACAAGTTTTTGCTGGATTTTTACCTTGAGAATTTCAACTTTTGATAGGGCACTTTTTCAACTCTCACAAATCAAATTACTTCATAAAATGCTACGAATTTTAATGAAGCCCAAATACATTTTCCGTGACCATTTAAAGAATTTTACAATTTCTCACCTTTTTTAATCATTAAAATTATGTAAATGAACTAATGATCATCAAATTCATCTATCACTTAAATAATCACACAAAACTCATGAATTATTTAAGTCTAATCAACTAACTTTAATTTATATCAAATATGCAGTTTTCAATTGTCATCATTTATCATTATCAAAATATATTAAATGAATATATTTGAGGTTGACAATAGCGATCAATTTTCAGTTAAAACCAAGAAGACAATTTCGTCACTTTTCATTTTTATGTAAGCGATAATTTCAAGAAGCTTAATTGGGCTTCATATTCTACTTCCTATTGTACAAAATGCACTTTCCACTACATTATAGTCCAACAAGACTTTGTTTTGGAATTCCATAGAGAAGGGACCAAGAATCTTCTATCCCTTGATCCATGAACATTAAAGCTACCACCAGTAGCTGGGTCGATCCGTACTTTTCCAGTGTATCCTTCAAATGCTTCACTTCCGAAAATGCTTCGACATACAGATCCAGCCTCCACTGTTCCGTTGTTGCCTTCTTGAAAGAATCCAGTGTTGAAAGCATTCGTCACAGTTTCAATCAGTGCCTGTGCAAATGAAATGACCATGGCATCAGCACCCACATTGCCATTTGGTGGGTTCAATGTTACAGCCAATGGTCCTTGGTCTGCCTTGTGGAAAGGCCATGCAGAAGCTCCAGGACATTCCGTCTCAAGGTTTCCCACCAAAATATATAGATGCTTATATGCGAAATGTTAGAACAACAACCAATACTGGTCAAGTTTTTTTTGTTTGTTTGTGTCATTTTGCACTTTTTGTAGCTTTGTTAAAAGTTCGAAAGATTTTTTTTTTAATTTACTCCTATCAATAATCTAGCCTCAATTGTTTAAATTAAGCTGCAAATGAATATAGTGTTAAATGGATAAGTCGTTTAGACCTATACCACAATATTAAGATCAGAGAACTGCAAATACTAAATGAAAGTCTAACAAAATGTAGGATAACAACAAAAACGAGCGAAAAAACTTATATAACGTTTTAAGAAGATAAACACTCGAAAACTATCGTTTGAATTCAAAGAGTAGAGACAATTATTTAACATGGAAAGAATATCAAATAGTTGGTAAATTTATATAATCTTGTTTTTGTTAGATATTTTGGGCTTAATTAGTAATTACGTAGAAAATAATTGCAGACTTTTTTCCAAATCGACTGTGACGCTCAACGAATAAAAACTTAAAACATAAAAAATATAAAACTATTGATTAAATAAAAAATATTTAGTATGCCAATAAGAAATTTTAAATTCGTCAAATCGATAAAAATTTAATTAGTTTTTTTCTCACGATTCATGAAATTAGTGTACCAAAGCAGAAGTAGTTGACATACCAAGAACATCATGCGATGAACATTTTCCCGAGCAAAGTCCTGGAACACTAACATCTCTTGCTGTGAAAATAACCGTGACTATATTAGGGTTTCCACAACTTGCCTTTTCAACAAGAGGTTTAACAAAATCTTTAGTAATATGTTTTCCCAACGAGCAATTAGGATCCGTTAACTGTTTGACCACTTTCACTTTTATATGGTCATAACCTTTTCCTGCAGCTTCTTGGTATTGCTCAACAATTTTCCACCATGACGACACTTGTGGTTGTAAGTTGGCTCCCGCATTGTATTTCAATGAGTCAATAAACAACCTAACCGTTTTTTTTTAAACCCGACCAAACCGACCGTACCATACAAATGCTAGTTGTATATTTCCAGTCAGAATTGGTCCTCCATGATAGGTTAGTGTTGGTTTTTGGGTGCCAAAACATGGAGGAAGTAATATGAGCAGAGAAAGAAAGAAAACAATGGATCCTCGTGAGGAAGAAAACAACATTGTTGACATATTTGACGAGTTTTTCTTTTGTTTTCTTCTTTCTAAACAATTTTTTTTTGGTTGGATTCTTATATGAATGCATGGTTTAATTAATAATTACCTAAAATTAGGCAAGTTTAGAATTTGTAGGCAGCTACAACGGTTTTTCTTATTATGGAAAATAATTTTTTTTTTTTGAGAATGGAAAATATTCTAATTAGCGTGTGCTTAATTCTAAGCGGTCCGTTTTGGCTATTTTTTTAAAATTAGTTCATGTGACAAACCATTTTAAGATTAAAATATGTTTTGACTTGAATTTCGATGAGAAATTCAATGAGCACATGTATCTCTTAAGTTGATACTGTGAACATGTGAACAAGTTATGTGCCAAGAGAAGTGAGATTACTATAGTACTTTAATGGAGAAAAA
>CAODLS011350472.1:0-12778 GCA_948243855.1 Flueggea neowawraea | reverse complement strand
AATTGTGATGGCTCTGATACTATGACAATTTCGAGTAAAAATGACTTGATCCCCCTTCTTTGAGGTTCGTCTCCATTAAATAAGAATCCTGCACAATCTAAGTTTGGCAAAAATATATATACAACTAATGCACTAACTACTGATATTCTAATATTGGCAAGAATATTTACAGCTAATACATTACATAAATCTCGGTCATAATCTCTGCCCTTGATATAGGAAGCCCTCTGTTGACCCGGGTGGAGCAGGATAGATTTGCTGACTTCAAAGATTGGTGGACATTTATGAGCAATGCAGCTGAACAGCAATTGAAAATAATGGAGCAAATTGCAGTTATCTGCTGGTTTTTGTGGAAAGCAAGAAATGAGAAGATTTTTAGTGACATCCAACCAAACCCGGTGGTAACACTCGCAAGAATTAACAGATGCATCACAGATCTTGGGGCAACAATCTGGGAAGAGAGAAGGCCAGCCTTAGCTACTGATATGAATGCGGTGACTGGAATTCGATAGATGAAGGCAGACCCTGGTATCATAAAGATTAACTGCGATGCATGTTTCAATCCCACATTGAAGATGTTCTAATGGTTGCAGTTGCTAGAGACTCAAAGGGTAAGCTTCTTGATGTTGTTAACCACTAAAAAGAGGACGGGAAGCCTTCTTGCAGCTGAGACCGAAGCAATCAGTATGGTCTTATGATGGCAAAACGAAACAGCTGGAAGTTGGCGTTGGTTGAGTCGGATAGTCAAGTGACAGTGACCCAATTGGTATTGAGAAAATCGGATCGAAGATAGGAAGTTAAGACCATCTGTTGGGAGATTTCTTTGTTACTAGTTCAAAGCATAATATACTAATCACATCTTGTTATCTCATACAACACTCCTTTGAAGTCTACCAAACAACCCTCAGTGCAATTTTTTTTTTCTGTGAGCACATCAAACATGTCAAAGCTTTACTCACAAGTTACAGAAGATTATTTGAAAAAAAAAAGGACAAACTCAATACATGAATGAATGAAATCTGACCGCAAAGGTTAACACAAAAAGAAAAGAACATCAACACAGAAACACCACTCTACAAGATCTAAGATCAGAACCACTTCTGTTGCCGCTATGTGCAAGTAACTAATTACTGAAAAAGTCATCGTTGTTGAAAATTTTTCCACGTGAATCAAAAAGCCTGCAAGAAGCACTTGCAGAGTGCACTTCTGACTTTGTGGATCACTTATCCGAGGACTTACATGCTAGTAAATTTGAAGTCTTTAGTTTTCTGATGTGAGAGTTGTATGATATGTACATGGTTTCAGTAGAAAGGTTAGAGAAGTCACGCAATCCTGATGCATTGGCAATTACCTTTCCTTACTTCCATTGCCACCCAGATGCGAGGATGGCAGACTATTGTATGAACAGATGTTGAGGATGTCCTTTACAAGTCAATGCTAGTTTCGCTTTCCTTCGGTGCTGTAAGAACCGAAGGCTTTCTGCTCTCCGAACTGTCATCTGTACAACTTAGTATAGTTTCTTCCATCAGATCTTCAAAAATGTCATGGCCTATGTCCACAATGATTGTCTCTACGTCAAATTGAAGATCCATCCAAGCTCCGGTTTTAGACAAATCTTTCTTCACAAGATGATCCAAGGTGCTAGGTAGTGGCAAGGGGAGTAAATTCCAGTGAACTCCTTCACAAACCTCAGAAATAGCGTTTTTCATGCTGGGTACAGGCCGAACAGTACGTTTTATAAATGTTAAACCAGGGTAGCAAACCAAATAGCGCCCGCATACTTCCATGAGAACTTCATTAATGCCATCAAAGAGAAGCTTCTTATCACAACAAAGCTGGTTCGGAAAGAACTCTACCTCATTACATATTGATGGATTAACAAGCTCGGTTGTGGAATGTAACCTCATATAGATATCATCCCACTTCATGCCAGAGACCTGCAACACTACTTTTACAAATTCTGCTATTGGTTCCCAATCCCCAGTACCAGTTTTCAGATGGATGTGTTGATCTGTAGATGAAGTGTCAGAATCTTCGAATTGGATTCTTACAGGTTGGAGTGGTAGTTCAACTGAAATAAGACCACGAATTATTGTTAGCTTAAAATCTCTTTGGAGCCATTCAATAAGGGCATTTAACGTTCTATATGCAAAATGCTTACCAGGCAGCAATCTGGTGCTTGGTGGGCTAACATCTTCCTCAGTGAAAATTGGCCCAAGAACAGACACAGGACTTTTTCGCTCTGGTACTTCACTAGCACAGTCTAGATCCTCAACCTTCTTGGAGTCCAAAGACGAGGATGGTGACAATAAGGGAGATGACTCAGGTTGGTTTCCTTGATTTGAATCCTGAAAACATTTTTCAAGTTGTTAGGTCAAAGGTTTCTACATGCACAAGGAAAAACTGGCAGAGACATAGATGACATTACGAGTTTCAAGTGTTCATAATATTGCTTTCCATCACAAACTTCTGAGACATCACCATCTTGGTCATCTCTGGCAGAAAAAGAGTTGCTCGGCTCCAAGTGCACATCCAACGTATTGCTATCTTCATCGACCACAGTTTCACTTGACTTTTTGATTGCCACATCATCTATAGATATGAGAGGAAAATATCAAAAATTATTCATAGAATAGCTTTCTCACCATGAATTGGACAAAAAAATCATGCCTTCTTCAAGATGCATGTCATCTTGACGCGAACAAATGTTTATCTCCACCTCATTTTTTTGATCAATTATCTCCACTTCATTATTGCAAGAAACATTGTTGGGGACACTTGCATTTGGGTTCAGAGGGATTTCTGCTTTGTTACTACCGGTATCATCAGAAACAAGTGTCTGAGCCCCTATATTTGTCTGACCCAGATGGCTGACATTGTTTTCTTGTTTCTGAAAGTCTTCATTCGAACTAAATCTCATCTGTGCAGTCACAAAGTTTTGCCCCCACTCCCTTCTAGGACTGTCAATGGGAGAATGACTGTAATCAGAAAGGGATAGAATCCTTCCAAGGGTTTTAGGAATCTGTCTGCTTGGAAAATCCATATCCTCAGCTCCATTGCTAAGCATCTCAGAGAGATGTTTTCTGGCCTCAATGTAGATGTTAGACACCCTTTGCTGGGAATTGTTAGCAGATTCACGTTCCATGCTAATTTCACTCTCTTTCAGTTTGCTAGTCCGCTTCCCCTTCTTGACACCCGTTGCAGGTCTGGCGACTTTTTCAATGAAGAAGTGATCTTTGCTTGGAGAATTCCTTCCAGCATTTTCCCTGAATCCCCTGTCACTATTTCCCTTAGCTGGATTCTTGTTAGAAATTTTATTTGAGGTGCCATCTGAAGAAAAATCCTGCCGCTCCTTCCCCATAGCATGTTTCCACTTTCTTTTAATTTCAGTAAGAGAAAAGTAGGAACCAACTCTATCCTTTGATCCCTTATTTCCAGTGACGGACTTGGATTCTGTTAAAGCACCACTAGTGGATACTGTTTCAGAATTTTGCGTCACTGCAGGCCCAGGCTTCAAAATAACAATTCTGTTTGAAGCATCAGAAGACTTGTTCTCCTGTGATGGGTGCTTCTCCACAGACTTGGACCTTTTCCTGAAAAATCTATGCTGTTTATGGTGGATAACCTCTTCAGGTTGTCTTGAGTCAGAAAGCTCCTGTTCTAACACGTCAGATGCAACAACTGGCTTGGATTCATCATCTTTCTCTATGTGAGCATTCTGCAAATTTTGAACATTTTTCACCATAACAGACTTTGGATCTTGCAAAAGCCTCAGAAACAATTCCTCATCTGAACTTAAAACCTGAAGTGCATCCCTTAATTCTTTGGAGGGTTGGTAACCATCTTCGCCGCCATTTTTCCCATTGATGAGCTTCTGACTAATAAAAAGTTTGATTGCCTGACTCAATTTCTCTTCTAAGTTGGGATTCTTTTGTTTTGGCTGATTCTGAACTTCGCTGTTCTGGTCATGCTCTATACAATTAGTACTGCTCTGGTGGATCTGCCGGCAGAACTCTTCCATTATTTCGTCCATATCTAGACTCTTTGTCGATTGTCTTCTTTTATTCTTTAAGAAAAACCTTTCAGATTCAACTATTTCAGTGACATTTAGATCTTCTATGTGTCCATCACAACTTTTCGACCTACTTCTGTTTGTTTTTCTGCGATTCTTTCTTTTGTGGACACCATGTTCTGAATTAGATTCCTTGGGTTCTACTTCACCATTCTTTGTCACTTTTTTCGTGCCTTGCTCACTGAACATCTCTTCTTCTATAAGTTTCTTCACACTAGGCTTGCTAACATCAGCTGCCTTTGCCAGGTTCTCTTCACCATCCTGATATATTCGCACACATAAAAAAAAGTCAAATATTATATAAATCATTCCCCATAAGTAAATGGATTACATTCACCACATTGGCGTATCCTTAATTTTCAACATAGAAGCAAATTTTGGAACACATATCAAGTTTCAAAGCATAAGTTGAGATCACTTACAGTAGTGGCTTGATAATTTATATCGATATGGGCCAGCTTGTCAAAATTATTCTTTGAACTTGCAACAGCTGCAACCACACAAAAGAAAAGTTGAAACATATGAAATAAATGAATTTTACAAGCTTAAGAGAAGTACATTAAAAATGTATCCTTAACTAAAGCCTGGTTAATAAAATTATCACCCAGTATTAACACCACATTAAATTTTAGTAAGACAATGTACATTCAACAATGATTAAGGAAACATTTAAGACTTTTAATTATTTTTCAAATTCTTTGGTGGCAAATGAAACAAAAAGAACTGAAAGAAGAGATAGAATGTTAGTAAGTGTCGTGTCCCAACTCTTTCTAAAAAGATTATGTGCAAGAGTAAAGAGTGTGCGTGGTTATTCGCAGCCTCATCTATCTGATCTCCGATACCTATTTGGCCCCATTAGAAAGATTAAAATATAAAATGGAGATTCTTACCAGCAGCATGCCTGCTCCCGTGCCTTCTATCTGCGATGAGCTTCTGAGTTGAACGGCCATGGCGGAAATCAAACATGTTAATTAATCCCCACATACAACCTGCTTGATCCCTTTCATGCCGGACTGCACGTCTCTGTGATCTCTTTGCCATGATGAATTGATGATTCTCTGACTAACAACTTTCCAGCTGGAGATCTGACGATCAGGGTAACAAAAGTAAAAGCATATCAGGTAAAGGACATTCATTTGGATAAATTTTAATTCAAGCTATGAGAACCAGGAAAAACAATAGTCAATCTCATCAGGATTCAAGTCTACTCTTCACTAGAAATTCATAATAAAAACAATCCTGAAACCACAAAACTAAGAACAGAGTGTACACCTATCTGGGGGTATGAGATTCTCAGTTCAGACCGAACTCTCATTCTTTATAACACCAAAAAAACAGACAAGCGTCTGTCCTGAACTAAAATTAAATAGAATAAACCACATTAAATGCAAAATTAACTACTAGCATTCTGAATCAAAGGGACATGTAACCATATTGCAGTTGCCCGTAGTACCAAAATAAGACAAAATTGTTCCAATATTCCCATAATCATTATAATACTCATGCACAAGCAAAACAGAAGTCAACTTGTATCACATTCTTTCTTCTTCATGATCAAAAATGTTATCAACAAACTTATGTGCTTCCAAAAATATTACAAAAATCAGAAATAAAGAAATGCATTCAACATAATATATACCTTAATTTCTATGAGGCCAAGAACAACAATGTGGTCAGGTGCACTATTGACAAAGCAAAGACCACAAAAAAATGCTGATTTCGAAAACTCAAGCTTCCTGGAGGCGTGAAGCTCAAGGTAGTCTAAAGCTTCTTTGGATGGCAAGGTATCAAATTCCTTTTTCTCTATTTTTTTTCTTCACAACCTTAACTAGTGCCTGAAGTTCCTCAACGAAAACTTCTGATAGTATGCTCTGTGATCCTCCCTTAAACGAAAAGACCAATTGCGTTTCAAGCTCAAAGTGGGTCACAGCTCAAGAATTCACCCTGTGAATTTCAAACAATAACTTGGAATCTCATTCAAGCTTCGCTTCAAGACTAAAAAAAACACCAACTGGAAACAATTTAAGAAAGCTTCACGACCTAAGAACCAGCAAATTGGTATGCATGTCTCTCTTCTGCCATGATCAACCAAAAATGAGACACCTTATCATAACATTACAGTCTCTCCAATTCAGAAGCCTGCTTTTCTTTCAACAGCAAAGCAAATTTCCCTCAAATTCACAACTACCTCAAAAAAGAGAAACCTTTGCAGAATCAGAATAACATGTCAGAGTTGCCACCACCGCATAAACGTATTATCAGAGAGAGAATCCAATACTCTCCAATTAATTAACAAGCCAAATAAACCAAAACAGAAGAAAATTTGCTACACAAAAACAAAAACCGAGATCGGATTTTCAAGAAATTTCAATACCCAGTAAAAACCGAGAAAAGAGATTTTTTTTCTTAATTTCTACAGAGCGTGTTTCTTTTGACAACCCAACAGACGAAAATGAGCATAAGGCACCGACCCGGTATAATTTATGGCAGAAATTCTCAATTAGGCAGAGAAAAAAAGTGAACAGAGAGAGAGAGACAAGGATGGCGGTGACAAGTGTTAAAGTGAAAGTTGAGAGCTTTACAATGTTTAGGCTGGCAGAGAGAGAAAATGGAAGAAGTAGCAGTAGAAGAAAGAAGAATACGTGACGGATGGGTTTATTAGGGATTGATTTTTTGGATGGGACCCAATATCAGAGATAAAAGTTGAGAGCTTTGCATTGAAGAAAAGCAGCACTTGATGATATCTCCGCATTACTTCCACTCTCAACCATCATCAAAGCCACAATCTTTCCTCTCTCTCTCTAAACACTCTCTCTGCATTAATGTGTGGTTTTCTCCCTGTAACCACTTCGGATGGCAATGTCTGAAGAGTGGTTGTTATGTTTTGTGTTTACTTTTTGGTTTAGAGAGAGAGAATGAATGGAGCGTTGAGAAAATAAGAATGCAGCAGAATGGAGAGGGATACGTAGCCGACAGAGATAAAAAAAAAGAGAGGGGTAAGAGTTGCAAGTGAGTTGGTACTTTGAGGACTTTTCTGTAATTTGGTATAGAAAATTTTTGTGTGGGGTCCATAGAAAGCGAAACACGCTTCTGTTGATTTGAAACTCAGGCTCAGCCGCTCATGTAGACATGAAAATTTTGAATTGGAATTGACAAATCGAATCGAAATTAGATCAGTTAAAATTGAAATCGAATCGAAATATGAATTTGTCAATTAAAATTGGACGGTTATAGTTTAGGTTTCGGTTTTATCCCTTTAAAAATCGTCGAACAGGCAGTTCGACCCGCTGATTGAATCGACAGTTCAAACCCCCATTTTCCTTTTTTTTTTAACCTTATAAATACACCTACCTTATTCCTACTAATTTCAAACTATTTATTCTCTCTTAAAAATTCATTTTACTCTAAATTGCTCTTATTAATTATTTATATATTTTATTATTGTAATTAAATTTTTTATATTTCTCAAAGTTATTTTTTGTAATTATATTTTTCAAATTCCTTCTACTTTTTTATTATAGTTTAATTTAGTTATTTTGTTAATTCATTACATTTAATAAAATTTAATGAGTTTTTTTAATTTTATTTAAAATTATGTGATGTAATTACTAGTAAAATAATTAATTTATTTGAAAATTATTAAAAAATCTTAGGAATACAATGTATTATTGGTACTATAATTAATTATTCAATATAACAAAATTTACAAACTGAAAAAAAATTGACGGGATAAAATATCATATTAAAAACAATTTTTAAAAAAAAAATAAAACCGAATCGAAACCAGAACCGACGGTTTAACCAGCCAAAACTGAAACTTAAACATGTTAAAATCGAAACCGAACCAAACTGGAACCGAACCAAACCGTGAGAACCACGGTTTGGTTTCGATTCCTCCATTCAAGTAACCATAATTGGCGGTTCCCAAACCGACAATAAGCCTATGCTCAGGCATGCTTGTTTTGGTAATAGACGAGCATTGAAGAAAAAAATTATAAATGTACTTATTATTAACGGCTTGTTTAACAACGTAAGAAATATAACACATTTTATAGAATATATAACATATTTTATATAATTAATTTTATAAAATAATATATATTTTTTATTTGTTTATTATTATTTATTCATCACTAATTATTAAATATATTATATGTTATATATTATGGTGTAATAAATTAGAGAAAATTTAAAAGAAAAGGATAAAATGAGAGTAGGCAAAAACAAAATGTGTTTCTTTAATTTTTTTGCAAATTATTTATTTTGTTCTTGACAGAACAAAAGTGTTTTTGTGGATTGGAATGCGAACAACAAGTCATACCTTCATAATAATATTTTACACTTTTTTTTAAAATAGTCTTTATTTTTTTGACAGGAACGAAACAATCTTTTATTTTTTTATCAAGTTTTATTAGGAGACATTACATTCATGCCGCTCAAATCCAAGACCTCAAATATCTCGAGTTAGACATTTTACCAGTGGAGCAAGCGGTCAAGGCCAAAACAATCTTTTATTAGAAACACGTTTAAAGGAAAACTAAATTCCTTACTTTACCAGCAAAAAGAACATGGATTTCATTGGTCATTTCCTCAACAAAATGTTGCTTCTTCCAGTAATAATTATAAATACTTTCTATAATAGATTCTAGAAATTTATTTCACATCAGAAAATTACAATAAATTACTTAATATAAATTCTTTTATGATTTATCATGTTTTTGTTTTTTAATCTACTCATAAAACTTTGAAATAATTGAGAGTATCACGTACAACAAATCAATAATCAAATGAATCAAAAATTAAGAAGCAATTAAAGTTGCTAATCTTGATGTGTGTAACGGAAATCATAAGCGGAAACCAAAGCGAATCAAATTGTATGTTAATCTCGCATGAAAACCACTTTCATTGATTAATGATGGTAATGATATAAACTAATTTCATTTTTTATGTACCACATGAAGATTCTCACAGATGCAGGAATCACGAGTGGTTGGAGGAAGAACAATTTCTTTCTCCTTGACTATGAAGGTCGACGACTTTACTTTCTTTCTAGGGAGAGAAGACAATGTGTGTATATTTTGATGGTTACAACTAATTTAGAGCTTGCTTGGTTCAACTTTCTAAGAGAAAAAATTTTAAAAAGTTACTACTTGAGGAAGTACTTTCTGATAAATGTATATCAATTGTGTTTGGTTGGAAAAACAACTTCTCAAGAAATTTGATATTCTGTGATTGATTGACAATCACACTTTTCAGAAAGTTATAATACAAATATCTATCATACCCTTGTTATCAAACTCTATAAAAATAAAAAAAATATATCGAATAATACCCTTACTATCATTAAATTTCAATTAATAATATAAGAAAAACAAAAGAAAAATTATTTTATTTTTATTACATAAAATAGTTCTCCCATGAGAAATAAAATTATAATTAATAGTTCATAAAATTCTATAATGAAAAGTAATTTTTTTAAAAATTTTAGGAAAATGAATTTATTTAATTAAATAAAATATTTTATATAAAATATATTTTGAAAATATTAAAAATATAAAATTTTTTTGTAACTTCTATAAAAATTGATCTATATAAAATAATAAAAAATTTATTTATGAAATAATTTATAAATTTTAAAAACAAATAGAAATATGTGGGTAAATAGCATTTTGATTATATATTCATAAATATTTATTATTGGCACTATGTAATTTGGACTTTCTGATGGGGTCAGGAAGTTAATTCTAGAGGTTAAAGGAAAATCAAGCAAATGACTTTTCTTAAAGTTCAACTTCTTTTATTTGGTTAAACAAAGAAAGTTTTTAACTTCTTAGAAGTTGCACTTTCCTCACTTTCTAACGCCCAACCAAATAAGTCATTAATGGCTAAGCTTAATTAAAGTTTAGATGTACCCCTTTATAGCAGTATTAGATAGATTCTTCTACGACATATGTAAAGCTTATATTTACAATTTATTCAATTATGGTTTGACCTAATTGAGTTGAACATATGAGTAAGACAATTAAGTTTTCTAACAATTGACCAATTGACCTAATGTGGGTGGACCATGTTTTCTAACAATAATTAATTTTTTTAACAGTGTGAAAAAATCAATTCTAAAAACTTTAGAAACGATAAAAATGCAAAGTGAAAATACGATGTAATTCTAAAAATTTTGGACAATTAATTCTTAAAAAATACATAATTAGGCAAATAAAAGGAATGATAATATCATGTGTTTGTTTTTAATATAGTAAGAGTGATAGATTACAAATTTGATGGATTAAATCAAGAATTATACATGCTAAATATTTAATATATTAAATTGATTTATTAAAAAATGTTTTAGGTATGTAAAACTGGTGTCAAAGGAGAACAACAAACTGATGCTGACAGTGATGAAAATTTCATTCTTTTTCCTTAACAAAAAAAAAGAAGGAAATGTTAACTTATGTGTAAACAAGAAGTTAAAAATAATTCAATTTGCATAATTTTCTCTCTTCAAAGTAAGTTAAAATGTAGACTGCCAAAATTTTGATGGCACTTTTATTTTGATAAGGAAGCAAATTATAATGGCATAAAACAAAATTTAAAAGTTAAATTCAGCTTGTTTTTGACTCAATCAGCTTTACCAACCTGTTATTATGATGGTAATGATGATTCCAATTCAAATTCTAGATCTAAATAAGTATAAAGCACCCACTCTTTATCACCTTTTAAAGGATTTGTCTTGTCTATCAAGATAACATAAATTACTCATTTACTCAGAAAACAAAATCTTAATTTAACAATTTTGACCAAAAACAACTCATTTTCAAAACAAAAAAAAAATCCAATGAGATGGATAAGAATGCCAAAAAAACTGCTAAGGATAAAAATTATTTCTACTTATAAGTAATTTTCTTCACCTAAAATTGGAATCTTTTTTTATTTTTTGTTTGGTAAACCATTTTTAATAAAATCATAAATCTGGTTTATCTTGTTTTGAGTTATCTAAATTCTTTCCAAATTGTTTCTTTAACTACCAAAGCAAAACCTTATATATTCAATGATAACAAAACAAAGAATATTGGTTTGCTTTCTTATTTTGATTCTTGTATCATTTTGTCATAATACATTACAATTTTTTGTCTCATGTACCAAAGAAGTATTGAAGTGTTATGAACAAAAATAAATAAATAATTAAATTATTCAGTTGTACATTATATAAACTAGCATACGTATCCGCGCGTTGCACAATGGTATTAAATTTATGCTTTTTAGTAATGAAGTAGATTATATTTAGATGTAAAGAAAGAATCTAATGCATACATTATAGTTTTTTATTTTTTTCACCTAATATTTTTTCAAATTTGAAAAATGGATTTGTTACTAAAGAATAGATTATCAAATTATTTATTTTAAAGAAATAGATTATAATATTTTTGGTGAATCTACTAGAGAAAAGAGGAAAGTGGAATGATCTTGTCATTTAAACTTACAAAACTAAACTGAGTTTGTGACATTTATCTCGATGTGCTGGTGGTGTAAAAAACTTAAAAAGCTCGTAATTTATGTTTAGTTTTGACTTTGAGATACACCAAACCGATAGTGACCAAATTTTTTATGTTTATATTTTTTTAAGAATAAACTCATATTTAATATAATAAGGAAATAATTGCAGAGTAAAAAAAGTACATACTAAAAACATATGTACCATACTAAAAAATCAGAGTAAAAAAACCGAACCTAACTAGAAAGCTAAATTGAATTATGGGGGAGAAAAAAGAAAATTGAATATGTCATCTAACTAACCCAAAACATACAATATGTTTAATCAAACCCAAAATTATATAAACGAAATAAACCAAACCAAACCAAACTGATAACTAGACTACGCCAAACAAAAAAGATAATTTTTTTCTTATTTGAAATTTATCAATCGACTGGGTAATATCGAATAAACCATAAGGACGTCAAAAGATTTAACCCATATTCGTATAGCATATTCACTAAACAAGCACCTATTAACAATTGTGTGGTTTTAAATGTTGTGACCCAAAATTAAGTTTATAGCATGAAAAAGAGAGAACAGCATGCATGAGAAAAGATTAATAAAAGTAACCAAAAACGTGCAAATTTTAGGATGAAAAGTGGCTGTCTTCTCTTCCATGGAGCAGTTGGGCCTAAAATTGAAAGTTCAGTTGGGTCGCTCAAATTTTTAAACAATATCAATTGGGTCCACTTATTTAACAACTGTAATTGTGACTGGTTAAAGGCCCATATATGAGACAACAGCTGCCCTTGTCACCGTGCTATGCCCTTTGACATTTTCACACTATTATAACCCCATTTTATCAACTTTTCCTTTTCTTGCTTTTTGGTGGGGATTGGAGAAAAGAAATGATAAGAAAAGAGATTTTTTGTTAATTGGGATTAGGAATCTCTTTTCTGTTTTTTTGTGTGTTTTTAATTAATCTTCAAGCATCTAAATTAATTTTTTAATAAAAATATGATAAAAATGAAAACTAAGTTATCTTTTTATATAAGGCAACTTTTTTTTCTTAAATTTTTTTGTTTAATTCTTATCTTCAATCAAACAATCAATTTATCTTACCGAAGACGTGTTATATTGGTAATTACTAGTTAATATTGGAATTCAAATATATTTAAAAAAAACTTGTTAATAGAATGAAAGTGCAATATATATATATATATATATATATA
>CAODLS011350226.1:0-10997 GCA_948243855.1 Flueggea neowawraea | reverse complement strand
TGTGGCAAATACCCAAATGCATGATATGCAAATGTAAATGCAGACTCTCGAAGTCGTCCAAAATATAATCCGAAAGTGAATCTATCACTTCCAAGTCAAAATCCAAAATCTACGCAAAGATACAATTCTAGCTTCAACTTTCCAGAATTTACAAAAAAATGCCGAACCTAAAGTTTTATCCTAAAAATAGCGAACTTTCGATTCGACTATTACCCAATGTTTCCAATCACCCACATTGCTGCTAACATGTTCATAAACATTAATCAATCATCAATTCCATCAAACAAACTCCAAATCGCTCTAGAAATCATCAAAACCGAACCTAACCCTAGCCTACACAATAAATCATCAAATCTGAAGATTCAAGGCTTGAAACATGTTCTTTTAACTCAATGAACTCTAATCTAACAACCCTTATCATCCATTAACTCAGAATCATCAAAAAATCTGAACCCTAGACCCATTTGGCCAAAACGGATTTTATGAATTAATGCATGAAAGAGATGTTAAATCCAAGAAAGAGTTGTAATCTTACCTTTTAAAATGGTTATGGATGATGGACGAACCAAGCCCTGAAGTACCAGACGATTTGAGAGAGTTTTGAGTGAGTTGTGAGTGTAGAAAATGAGGAAATAGAGTTTGTTCGACGCTTTAAAGGCGTCTGAAACACACCTCACGTACGTCAATCTATGTCTCACATACGTTAGAGTTCCCTCACGTACGTGTATGAACATCTCACGTACATTATCAGGGCTCAAAATCAATTCTGGATGCACCAAGCCCGACCTCACGTATGTCACTGTTCATCTCATGTACGTGAATCATCATGAAAACCCAGCACACGTACATCAATCGCTGAAAATACGTATGCTGCGAAAACAGTGCCTAACGTACGTTATCCTGAGTCTTACGTACGTTAGTCTTTCATAACGTGCGTTGTTCTTATGACTACGCACGTTAAATGCCTAATTCCTCCTTTCTTGATTTCTCTTATTACCAAACTCGTTTCGGATCATTTCTAACACTTAACAACATCCAACCTAATATGATTTCATCATAAACATCATACACCATCCACTAGTATTCCCAAAAGTCTTCCATGTCCTATTTGAAAACTATAGGAATCATGATCGGAAAGTACGGAATATTACAATTGGTGTTTTACCCAGAGGCAAATCAACTATGCTCCAAGTATTATTTGCATCTAAGGCAGTAATCTCATATTGAATCATATCTCTCTAGTATTGATGTTTTACTGCTTTTGAATAAGAAGAAGATTCCACAATAGAACCAATAGCAACTACATAAGCAAGATGAAGAGGAGATAACTGGTGTAAGTGAACACCTGAGATAACTGATGAGGACTGCTAGAAGAAGTTGCAAAAATTGAGTTTAATTAAGGAAGTCCTTTATAATCATAGTTGGTCAAGTAACAAGGCAAATAACGAATATGAGTCATTGTTGATCGTCGCAGAGGAATATGAGTAGAGGATGTAGAATTATCAACAGGAGAATTTGGAGTTGAGTTATTTGCAATAGCTGTTGGAAGATCAGTTGGTACAAATGAAAAAATAAAGACAAATCATTTTCATTCAAATTTGAAAATGCTATTAGTACTATTCATTTGGTGTACAATTTTTTTAGAATTACAACAATAATTACAAGTGAATTAATATAAGTGCAAGTAAATTAATACAAGTACAATTAATTTAATACAAGTTAATTTATACAAGTGAATGAATTGTTATGAGGTATTTATAGAAGAAAAAAAAAGAAATTCAGAAATAGCCATTGGAACCGGTTGTTCCAACTGTTGAACTACTAGTTCTAAACTGCGGGGAACTGGCGGTTCAACTGTTTTCACCACCCGTAAACCAAAACCAGCTAGTGAACCGTTGATTTTTACTGTGCTGTTCATAGTTCTGAGCCAATTTCCGTTTTGACTGGTCCAGCTCCTTGGTTCCGGTTCACTTTGGTTCTGTCTAGGTTGCATTTCATGCATGTTTTATGTTGTATTTTATGTTTGTTTTGCATTATAAATTGTTATTTTTTGTGTGTTTTATATCTTGTTTGCTTTTTAGATTGTTTAGGGGAATGGTTGTTAAAATGTGAATAATTGGTACTGTTTTGGTGCATTTTGGCATTAACTGTGTTATGGTATGACCGTGCCATAAAAAGGCGTGAAACCTGGGTTGACTTATTGGCATTGGGTCACATGTCTAACATTATGGGCCTCGGGAATAAAGCTTATTGGACGAGATTGAAGGCTTTTTATCATTATTTTATGTTAGAACAATATATTTTCATTATTATTATTATTTTAGGAATTCTATTAGGATTAGGTTTTGAGAGAGAGCGCATATAAATACTCTCTTAAACTCATTATTCAGGAGCCTTTTCATTACAATAAAGGGGCAGCACACCCCACAACTCTTTTCTTCATTATTTTGCAAGTTTCTTCTTATTATGAGTAGTTAGATAATTCTCCAGTTGAGGTACGTTCAATGTTTGATCTAATTATGTTGTGAGACTTATGTTTTTATATGTTATTGAGTCTTTTGAGTATTTATTCAATTCATGTGCTCTAGTTCTTTTATTATTATTTGTGTTGATTGTTAAATGTGACTAATTGATTGATTAACCGAATAATATACTACTATTTAGGATTACCAGAGCATCTCATTAATTCTAATATAGGTAGCAAATAACTTGAATGAATGTGGTTGAACAACTTTCAATATTATGGAATTGGGTAATCTGGTTTAATGATTTATGGCATTTTCGATTTCACTGATTAGGATAGGGGACTCTTTAGTTCTTACTGGCACCATATATTAAACATTGTCAGAGTTGTCTAGTGGTTAGGGAAACAGTTTATAGGGCGTCCCAGAGCTATCGATTAAGTAAGAATAGATTGGTTACTTGAGTGCATTACCGATAAATATAACTCTATCTATTATAATGCTTGATATTTATTTTTAGTGTCTATGATTAACAGATTAGACTGAATGGAGAAGTACCTTGGCTAGACATTCATTATCATTGATTTTCTCACATTTCCATTGTTGCATTTTTATTGTTATTCTTATTGCAAACTTTAATTCAGTTATTTTACATTCTCGACTTCACTTTTAATCTCTGCAATTTTATTTATTATTGTTTTCAACAAATAAATAAGCTTTATTTATTTTTGTGGATTCGACCTTACTTACTGATATATACAGAATTTATATTTTTTTTAGTATAAATTAATTTATTAGTTTGACATCCATCAGTATACACATTCTGGACATTAGTTTGAAACTGAACTTTCACATATTGTATGAAATTTTGTAAATGCAGGCGAGCTTCACTCTTATTGACCAACAAAAACACCCATGTACATCTGCTATAATCATCTACTATTATAAGAAAATGGTGATGATTTGAATACGTATTGACTAGCATAGGGCCCCAAATGTCAACATGAATTAGTTCAAAAATGTGACTAGAAATAGATGTACTAAGTGGAAACGTGACTAGAAAGAAATCCATTCTCAGTCAACTTACTTGTAGAGATCAAATTGTAAGAAAAATAAGGCACAAATAAGACGTCATGAAGGACCAATAAATCTAAAAGCTTCACAGTGCCAATGTGTGTAACAAACACATGTTGAACAGGTTTGCATTCAGTAAAACAAGACAAGGAACACACCACATGATCAGTAGCACCATTGTCAATAATCCAGTCAGATGGTTTACTTCAATTTCAATAGAAGAAAAGGAGGCTGTTTCTGCATGAACTGTAAGAGTAATTTCACCAGCAGCAGAATAAAGGTTGTTCTGATTAATTGAAAAAAAAAAAAAGCAGACGGTTGAAGCTTATATGGAGTTGCAAGAATGCCTTGTTGTTGAGAATATTGAAATGTAATTTGAGGATAAGAATTTTGAGAATGGTGAACTGCAATTTAAGGATATAATGTTCCTACAACTGAAGTAGAAGATTGAGCAGGTGAGAAAAACCTTGATGAAGGTTGTGACAATTTTGAACAAGAATCTGCAAAATAGGATTGTGTTGAAACCGGTTGCATTGAAGGATTTTCATTTGGATGAATATAGTAAGGGCTGGAGATCTGTTCTTCAACATGGAGAGGAGAATTTCCTGCCATTTGAGAGGATTATTTAGGAGAGAAGATAGTAGAATGAAGAGAAAGGAGATGAGAAGGAAAGTTTTAGCAGAGAATATGGTAGGAGAGAAGAAAAATGCAAGAAAGTAAGGGAAAATCTGCAGTTACAAAAGAAAATTTTACTGTTTGGTTGGAGAAACGAAAAAATAGAAGAGATCAATCGAAATGCTCTGATACCATGATAAGTTCGTAGAAATGCAGCTTCGAGTTTCATTAATTAATAAATGAAGGTATAAGCTACATATATATAGAGGCAATTGATCCGAATGATCTAGACTTGCAGAGGAATAAAATATCTAACTCCAGCTGTCAATATTTGCTGAATCAGCATGAGACATAACAAATAATAACAAATGACAACTATCCAACATCAGTTATTTGATTAACTGATTTACATGTCTGAGAGTTTCAGTTCGTTTTGGTTGTGTTTTGATCTATGGTGCTCCGATGTTAGGGTGATGAAGGTGGCAGCTGTTGGTGGTGTTAATGGAAGTGTGTCATTGGATATTTTTAGTCAGTGGTGAATTACTGGGTTTGAGTGGATATTTCAGTGATGGGTGGCTAGATTTATTAATTCAAATCGAACCAATGAATGGGTTATAGTAATTAGTGGAATAAATGAGTTAGTGGTTTGAATAGATATGGATGAATAATTTTTTTTTCCACCACATAAGCCCTTTTCAGAGTTCTGACGCGTCTGAATTGATTGAAATACACTGTTAGTGCTATGTCAGCTGCGTAAGGTTCTGTGTTGCATTTTTACAAGTTCAAGGGAATGGGTAAGTATTCGCAAAATTGAGAGGACAAGTTACCCAAAATGTGCAAGTTCATGTACTAAGCCAAATTGAATCAAAGACGAGGATTTAAATAGGTGATGCATTAACCAAATACATATAATTGAGTAAACAAGAAGGTGATATATTGTCTGTAAATCTTAATTACATATTTTGAAACATTATAAAATCATTAATATAAGAAGAACCATCTTTGAGATCACTACTCCACTTCAAATCACCACATACAATCGAAAGAATAGATATCAACAAATACACAGAAATAGTACACACTATAAAAAAAAATCGAACTTATCTTCTTTATCGTCTAACACCTCCTCCTCATCCATCAGTCCAACTAAACGAAGCAATGGATGGGAAGGTCCTGTCCTTTGCTCGGTTTTGGAAAGTCAGAAACAACGTTATGGAAAATCAAAAACCCAAGTGTCTCCCTGAAGGAAATAAAAAAACCTAGATCCTAAATAGATTAGAGATGGCCTAACGGCTTGGGTCTATGACAACGATGGCGTGAGACGAGTGGGAGAGAAAAGATTGGCGTTGTGGCAACGTGAGAAGATATGGGGTTAACTCAATTGGTGTTGGCGATGTGAGAAGATTTAGGGTTACGGGTAATATTGTCTATGGTGTTGAAAAATGAGATAATGATGTTTGAGGAAGAGTGTATACAGATCTTAGGTGTCGATTCTGGGTTTCTTAAAAGTTTCTAATTTGTTTTGTGATTGAAGAGGAAGAACGAGAAGGCATAAATGCCTTTTTGGACATTCTTTTATCGTTGTTCAATTATTTTTGAACGTTAGGGATGGAACCATTATTTTTTAAAATACAAAGATGTATTAGTTAATATTGCTAAACCTCAGGGACCACATAAGTTAATTTTTTTTTTTTAATCATAACATATATAAATGTATAATTATGAGTAAATTTTTTTGGACATTTTTATCCCTCTTTTTTATTCATAAATACTATTAAATTATTTGTTCTATAAATATTTGATAATTAGATAAATATTAAATCAAAATTTTCTAATATTCTACAACTACTACTTTTTATACTAATATTATATTATCTATTTTTGCATATTTAAAATTGTTATAATTGAATATGAATATTTTAAATGTGGTATAATAGTATTTCTTCATTATTGAGAGTATAACTAAATTATACGAATCACAAATATTTGTATTTTGTATCATGTATTTTTCTTTGCCTAGTATGTCATGTATTTATATATGATAGCTATACAATTAGCTCCAACTTTCTTATACTATAAAACTATAAACGTATAGTTTTACTTCCTAACTAAATTTGTATAGTTAAACTTCTTTCATTTATTGTATTGGTAGTTTATACTACAAGTTATCCTAATGACAAGCATCAAATAATGAAATTGGTGTTACATTTTAAGTTAATTTAATTAATTTATCTTATTTCATATGCAAAAAAATATTGTTTACCACATTATTGGCTTATTCTTATTATAAGATAAAGACAAATATTACTTTTCTTCTCCAATATTACATCAAAAGCATATATATATATATATATATATATATCTGTGTGGGTGTGTGTGCGTAAGTACGTGTATATTTATATTTATTAAAATGTAATTAAATTTTATATTGAACATAATATTTTAAAAATTTTATAAAAGTCAAAATTCAGGTGCAAAAAGTATGTGTGCTAAAAGCTAATTGCTCTAAATACTCATCGATTGAGTTCCGATGATCATTTTTGATACATTATTTTTGATACATTACCGAAAGTGAAAGAAAAAATACTTGTAAAACAAAATAACATAATAATTTTCAATTTAATATATACTATCCATCATGTCATTATTTTTTGACATGTAATTTTGTGATTCTTCCATTCTTCTATTAAATTGGCACATCTTGTCATACTTTAATTGCATTTCCCTTTGAAACTCTTCATAACGAGCAAGTGGCTTGTTGATAGACCACATATTTATAAAGAAGTTGAAATTAGTGGTATAATTCATTCTCTCGAATATTTCAGTGAACTATAAACAGGAGCAAACATCCTAATGTCATAAATTTCATACACAATACTATATGGTTCTGCAAAAATTTAAATTTGGATGGTTGTTTAAGAAATTTAAATTCTCATCCACTTGGAACAACGAACCTTAGTTAGTTGTTAATAGAGCATTTGATTATTTAATACTTCTACTTGATGATAAAGAAGGGTGACAAAAACAAAGTCAGACTGACACCAAACTCAGACGTCTAGACATGTAAAATTTGAACCGGAATCAGTAAACCAAACCAAAACCTGACCAGTCAAAACCAAAATCAAACCAGAACATGAACCGACCGACTAAAATTGGAGGGTTGCTATTTAGGTTCCGGTTTCATTTCTCTAGAAACTGTCGAACCTCCATTTCCCTTTTTTTCAACTCTATAAATACCTCTACCTTATTCCTACCAATTTCACACTATTTTTTTCTCCTAAAAATTTATTTTGCTCTAAATTATTCATATTAATTATTTATATATTTTATAATTGTAATTACATTTTTTATATTTCTCAAAGTTATTTTTTGCAATTAGATTTTTCAAATTTCTTCTAATTTTTTACTATAGTTTAATTTAGTTATTTTGTTATTTCATTACATTTAATAAAATTTAATAAGTTTTTTTTTTAATTTTGTTTAAAATTATGTGATGTAATTACTAGTAGAATAATTAATTTGTTTGAAAATAATTAAAAAAATCTTTGGAATACAATGTATTATTGGTACTATAATTAATTATTGAATATAAAAAAATTACAATTTGAAAAAAATTGACGGAATAAAATAGCGGATTAAAAATAATTTTTTTAAAAAATGAAACCGAACCAGAACCTGAACCGCCGGTTGAACCGGTCAAAACCGATTAAAACCGAAACTGAAATCAAATCAAACAGGACCAGGTTTTGGTTCTTTCATTCCAGAAACCGAAACCACCGTCCTTGAACCGGAACCGACGGTTCTCAAACTGGTAACAAGTATATTGAAGCCTTCTAGAATCGGAGCATGTCACGCATCATTTGGCTTTTTCATTGTATTTTTATTTTTTAATAAATCTTTTTACAATGTCGTGAAAAATCAAAATTAAATACACAGTTGACTATGAGCTCATTTAGCCCTTGTGGTTCAATTTTTTCTCCACTTGCGGCTGAGTCTCTGAGTCCACAATGTCATACACAAAAAATTATGAAAATCCTTTGAAGTCCATTTCCAAGTTCTCTCGAGTCTTATTTTCCTCATTTTTTTTGGACTCAACTCACCACAGGAAGGAGGTTAGAAAACACACGCATATGCACGCCATTGGACCTCAGGACATTTTGCGTCCACCAAAGAAGTGGTAAAAATTACTCTCTGCATTGTCTTTTGAAATTACCCTCTGCACGCCATTGGACCTCAGGACGTTTTGCGTCCACCAAAGAAGTGGTAGAAATTACCCTCTACATAGTCTTTTGAATGGGTAATTTGAGATGAATTTTTTATACTTATGTAATTTTTCCATACTAATATTTTTTTATTATTAGAGGTATATTTTAAGTTGATTTATATGGAGTATTATTGTGTTTTTTTAGTTTAAGAATTTTGATTGTATTGTTCAGTTTCCATTAATATTTATTGGAGTGTTATTTGCTTGATATTAATATTGTTGCTTCATTCTGCTTCATGTAATATCTCTCGAGGGTTTTCTAATATTGTAATAATAATGCGCATAATAAACATATATTACAGTATTATTAGTGGTATATTATGTAAATTCAATAAAATGTTAAATTATCCTAAAAAATAATATCCTTTAAATAATAAATTAATATTGACCAAATAATATACTTTAAATTAATATCAGGTTCCATTGTTTTTTGGTAGTTCATTTTGTTTGAAAATAATATACTTTAAATAATAAATTAATATCGAAAAAATAATACAACAAATTAAAAAAATAATATTAGAATTATTAATATCCAAACAAAATAAACCACCAAAAACAATATATATATATAAACTATTTTTAATGTTTTCTACTTTTGTGGAGCAAATTTTTTTTAATGTGTGTATTTAACTATTGATGGTGTTGCAATATTATTTTTATTTTTTAACAATACATACATGAGAATTCAAACATCCTACAATTAAGGAGGCAAAAACAGTTGTCACAATTAAACAATGGGATAATTATCAAGCACATCCCTAAATATTTGGAGAAAGAAAAGGAAATGTAATAACCCTCCCGTTCCGATCATTTATCTGTAGCGTTCTGACCAATTCTGACAAGGTCTTTAATAGAACATCATTCTAATGATAGTGATCTTTTTTCATTTGAGAATTTGATCCTCGAAAGCTTTAGGTGATTTTTGGTGTTTGAAAAATTTTTAAGGATCTTATCCATGAAAGTTTGGGTGTGGTTAAGTCCAGGGAGTGATGGGATTTATGATTTGAAGTTAAGAACACGTTGGAGGCATGATTTTGTGCGCATAGAGCTTGTTGGAGGCCATCTACGTGCACAAGAGGAGTATATACGTACATTGTAGGTGATTTAAGTCAATTTAGGAGCAGTGTAAGCTGTCTATGTGCGTTGTAGAAGGAGCCACGCGTGTAGATCATGAACTGGGAATGATCCGTGAGGTGTTTATGCCGACTACGTACGTTGTGAAAGTTACAATGCACGTAGAACAGGCATAACGTGTGTTGTGTTGGGTATGACATACGTTGATCATGGATTCTGGAAATACGAAGTTTTTGGATTGAAATCTGACCATATCTACGTGCACATTATGCTGTGCAATGTATATAAAAGAGTCACAACGTATACTGTTATGAGGTGCAATGTACGTTGGCTTTGTAATTCAATGAAACGTTGTGTTTCGATCTGACTTCCTTTATAAACACCTCTCACCCAACCATTTTGTCATTCCATCTCATTTTCACACCAAATCACTCTCAACTCTTCTAATATTCTCTCTCATGGTCTCTCCTTCATTCCTTAACATCTCTGAAGGTAAGATCGCTCATCTAACCTCTTCATTTTGTCCATTTCATGTTTCTTATCCCTAAACCTCGTTTGGGTCTGATTTGACCTAGGTTTTCAGATTTGAGTGATTCGGTTGAGATGGATGCTGAGGGTTGTTAGAGGATGATTGTCTGACGTAAGATTGTCCTTCATTTCCTCTTATTTCATAATTTCGTGCATTAATCTTGGAATCCCTCTTTGGGTTGAATTTGCATCTAGGGTTTGGATTTGATGTTTCTGTTGGATTGCATGTTAGATAATGATTATTTATGGTTATTGGAGGCTAGATTAACATGAATCAAGCCTGGAATCAAACGATTTGAGGTTTCTCTGAATGGAGCTAGGGTTTGATTCAGGTTTGTGTAGATCTTTGGTGACTCTGAGTTGTTTTTGAGAAACCAACCATAGATTTGAGGTTTAGTTTGATCAATTTATGTGTTTAAAACTGATTTCTATCGGTAGAATCGAGAAATGAATTTTTGGGGTAATTTGCCCATATAGATGAAACTTGATATTTTGCAAGTTTGTGGTTGAAAATATAGTTTCTGAATATCTTGGAGATTTGATATGATGATAGAAATACCTTGGGTATTGGTTAGTAAATTCTGAACAGTTTAGAGACCTAATGGTCATATTACATCGAGGTCTGAATGTCGATGAGCGATAAACTTTCGATTTGAATAGAATTGCCGTTGGCATTTGAGTCTGCATTGTATTTCATGCATCTTTTGTATTGCCACAGTCATTGCATTTGATATGTTTGTAAATGCTTGTTTCAGCTCAGTTCAGATCCTGATATGACTAGTCATAGACCAGTGGTCAGTGTTTTGGAGTTTCAAATCTCGGTATCCAGGTGAGTAGATGACAGCTTCAAACACATAGGTTGTGTCTCAAAATTTATATTGTTTTTGGTTGTTTCATACATACTCTGAAATTGGACTAATCTAAGGATAGGTTAAGTTAATAATTTGACTTTGGTGAATAGATATTCAAACTTTGTTTTC